>CM041814.1:22557285-22702285 GCA_023376895.1 Aspiorhynchus laticeps
TGAGTTAAGGTTCTCATTTGCATAATTAGGAGGTCAGTAACATTGATCAGAAGATTGGATGATACGCAACCCAGTTTTAGTAACAGCTTGTTCATCTGTAAAACTGTTGGTGTGTAAATCCACTCTGCCTGGTTTAAGTTTGCTATTAGCATCCTACGTTTTAATGTTTCTGTCAGATTCTGAAACTCCTCATGTGAAACACATCATCACAACATATCATGTGAAAGCTTCTGCGACTGCACAAAATACATGAATATTTAATGAGCTAAGCAGTGTTTATCAGTTGTTTTGTAAGCATTGGTTGTCGGCTGCTAAACAACTCACTGTAACATTATAAAAGTGTTATATTTGATATATAAACTGAAAGTGCCCATCATTTCACATCTATCTATCTATCTATCTATCTATCTATCTATCTATCTATCTATCTATCTATCTATCTATCTATCTATCTATCTATCTATCTATCTATCTATCTATCTATCTATCTGTCTGTATGTCTGTCTGTCTCTCTATCTGTCTGTCTGTATATCGTTCTATAATTCAACCATTATAACATTGTATTGTTAGAATGAAAAAAAGTTAATTCTATCTATTGTTCCATCATCCAAATGTTTTATAGTTAATCATCATATATCTATATTTCTGTCATTCCACCATTTTATATATTGTTCCATCCATCATCCATCCATCCATCCATCCAACCATCCACCCATCTACATTTTTGTAGTTGAACATCATATTTCTATCCATCCATCCATCCATCCATCCATCCATTGTTCTATCGTTATATCTATTGTTCTATCTATCGTTCTATCATTCTATCTGATGTTCTATTGTCTCTGTCTGTCTGTGACTGTCTTTCGTTCTATCATTTTATCATTCTGTCTATTGTTCTATCATTCTATCTTTCTGTTAATTGTTCCATCCATTCATCCATCCATCCATATTTGTTTTATAGTTGAAGATCATCTATAATTCTGTCTGTTTTTATATTGTCCTATCATTCCATCAATCAATCCACCCATCCACATTTTTTTATAGCTGGACATCATCTGTCTGTCTGTCTGTCTGTCTGTCTTTCTGTCTGTCTGTCTGTGAGTCCATCTGTCTTTCTGTCTGTCTGTTAAAGCTAAAATAAACCTTCATGTAAGCTGAGATACAACATCTCTCTTTTCAAGTGCTGTCGACAAATCAAATTTTCCATGTACAATATTTCAGTGTTATGTACAGCCATACTCCTGATTGCTTTTAAAGGCAGTGCACTGACATTGGGGCATGCATCCGAATGCTCCCATCCAGAAACACAGTCCTTACACACCCTCATCCCCACCCACTGTGTGGTATTGACCCAGCCTCTAATGGACTAGTTTGGAGGGAGGACCACGTCTCCACGGAACACTTAGAGAAAAACCGAACTCCACGCACAAGTCACAGCGGAGCAGCTCAGCCGAGACCTGAAGTGTGGGTGGGCACGATAAAGCCGTAATATCTAAGTCAAGCTGGGATCATTATCCCAGCTTAATGCACTCTCTGTTTGGCTTGGTGTGCTCCCACTTTTATTTCCTTCGAGAGGCTTGAGTGCCGTGTTTACTTGCCAATTACCGCTGCTCCCTATCGTTAGACGATGGATCCTCTCAATTATATATTTTCTCTCATTTCATAAAGGGAGAAATGTAAATGGCGTGTGCCTGGATGCATATCGTATGCTGCGTAAAGCACAGTCTCCTCGAATCAAAGCATTTTGGCATCCGAAATCACAAACTGAGCCCACGTTCAGTCGTTCGGCATCCCCCACTGAGAGTGTTCGTGCGATTTCCAGACTATGCCAGTTGGGCGTGAGCACATGTTCCAGCATGTTAGATTTAGCGTTGTCGAGTGGGCTGAACGCAGCTTAGAGAAATCTAAATTTGAATTTAGTCTGTGTCTGTTAGCTTTGAGGCCATTTATAAGCACTGAAAGTTGATCAAAATTCACTTTACCACATTTAAAATGAACAGTCTCTTACTGGAAAACAGACAAAAAATATGGATGACTCATCTTGTACTCTGCATTTACAAATGTTTGTTATGTAGATTGAAAGTGAGTCTCCCAGTATTACCACCTGCCTTTGACAATAGATATATCTGTTTGTCAATAAATCTGTCTGATTGTCTGTCTATCTACACGTTTAAAATGGATGTGTTAAAAACAACACAATCGGTGTTATTCCTTAACACATTTTGTGATAATTTTAACTCAACTGGTGTGTTACTGTATGTGTCATGTGAAAAACAAGAAAACCCTAAATGGTATTGATCATGTTAACTTCTAAGGGCATTTTACCCGATATGTGCACAGTCCTGAGTTCCCAGTTCAAAAACGTGCCTCAACCGTCCACAAATTATCACAAAAATGGCAAAAGACATTTTGAAAAACTCTAATACCAAATACACTCAATTACCTGACATTCAAGCATCAAAGATATCAACAGATAGAAGGTTGAGGCACAAACTTTCTTGTGAGAGAAATAATGGCTTGTGAAGTGATGATTAGTCTGACTGTCTGTTGTTCTGTCTATTGATCGATCGATCAATCAATCAATCAATCAATCAATATATCAGGTCTACAAGGAATTGATCTTGATTCACTACGCATACTAATCTTAATTACGTGTAGTATATAATTACTTACAATAGTAATTAGTCAAATAATAGCGATGGCTCAGATGATTGGCTCAAAACAACATGGCTGTAGAACTGAGCACTTACTAGAGAAGATAGTAGATTTTAAATTGCGTTATTCTGTGAAGTCAGATATAAAGTGGAGTCTTTCCAAGCAAAATACAATTTATTTTTATACTTTTATGTTTTTATATATATATATATATACTGTATATAAATTGCAATGATTTTGTAAGTTGCAGTAGTTCTACAATGCAAAATATTGTTTTAAAAATAGGTTAATAATTCATTTTCAAAGTATTTTCTGGTTAGTAGCTAATTTAAGGCTGGCATACACGTTACGACTAAGATTTTTGCCCCAGTTTAGAATCTGGATGAGTCAACACTAGTTGAAGGTCAGAGACCTTCTGCAGATTTAATTTGAGTTTCTACATGACTTTTGTTGTGCTCTGAATGACATGTAGTGTTTAAGACTGTCACTTTTGCTCTGTGATGAAAGCGATTCTGAATTTTGTCTAAATTGGCCAAATTGTGGCAAGAAAACTGCACAATGTGCAACCAGCAGAAACTTGAAAGAAACTTTAACTTCAAAGCAAAAGAGAGGAACTAACAGGAAATAATTACCTTTGTCTTCAGAACAGCAATCTGTGGCAGCCGTTAATACGTAAGTGCTGCGGTTGGTAATGGAACTATCAGACGGCGCCGTGACACAACATGAGAATATTATTGGACACAGCTCTTTGCTTCTCTGTCTTTTTAAACTCACGCTGGGGCTAAACAGAATGGACGGATAACACAGAGTCACTGAGGACAGGCCAAAAGTGAGTCAGAGACTTGACAACGAGATGCCTGTTTTCCCCAGGCAGCTGGGCTCATTCTGACGATGCGCTGAGAAGAGAACGGCCATGTACATAGACACTAATCTGCGCCCTGTGTCATACTCGATGGAGGGAGGGGGAGCTTTGTGATCTAAAGCCGTGGTGATGAGAGGATATTGCATTGTTAGTCTGAGCTTCTGCTCTATCAGCTTTGGAGTCAGCACATATTTCTCCTGCAAGAGGCATAACCTATACAGCTTTTGCATGCATAAAATCAATGATGGCACACGTTTTAGATTATGGAACATGATTGTGTATTTCCCAAATGGGTGAAACAGAATAAGGTGTTTCATCAAATGTAATTTCATTTCCTGGGTTCATTTTTATTTAAACTAAGTTAATAAGATTTCCATTTTTCTGTTATATGAATGTCACATTAAAACTTTTGAGTATTTTTTTTCCATGTTCCATGTTTGAGTATTTTCACCATGTTGAAATCATTTATTTTTGCTACTTTCAAGTGCCTTATATTTATATATTAAATATGTAAGGGATAATCAATGGCTAGCCATGCATTAAAGGATTTTAATGCACGACGTGGAGGCAAAGAACCGCCCGACGCGAAGCAGAGGGTGGTTGCCTCCGCGAAGTCAACACTAGTCAACACAGAGTCTGCACTTCTCTCTCTACAAAAAAATTACTTCAAAAACAGCGATTTTATCACCTCGTTGCTGGGGAATATAATGTAGTGATCTAGTATCTATCTTTTATTTTATTAATAAAAATCGCGGGGAAGCGTTGAAAGTTTGTGTGTGTGTGTGTGTGTGTGTGTGCAACACAATCTGCGATCTCTCTCTCTCTCTCTCTCTCTCTCTCTCTCTCTCCCTCTCTCCGTGTGTGTGTGTGTGTTTGTGCCAGCGAGTGATGCGTGTTAGTGACACTAACCAACACGCATCGCTCGCACACACACACTTACTTAGTGTGCATCAATTAAAGCAGCGCATTAATATAGAACGGTGATTAAACTGACTTGGAACTACCTGTGCAGTAAACGGTTATGCTGCATACCTGCCAGCCAATCAGAATCCAGTATTCAGACAGACCATGGTATAAATTATAATATAGTACATTTCATTGTTTTACCCTTGTCCCAGACCCAAACTTCCATTATTACAATATGCAACCCGAATTCCGGAAATGTTGGGACGTTTTTTAAATTTGAATAAAATTAAAACTAAAATACTTTCAAATCACATGAGACAATATTTTATTCACAACAGAACATAGAGAACATAACAAATGTTTATATGGAGAAATTTTACACTTTTATCGACTAAATGAGCTCATTTCAAATGTTATGCCTGCTACAGGTCTCAAAAATGTTGGCACGGGGGTAACAAAGTTAATTGACATCAGGTCTGTAACATGATTAGCTATAAAAGGGATGTCTTAGAGAGGCAGAGTCTCTCAGAAGTAAAGATGGGCAGAAGCTCTCAAATCTGTGAAAGAGTGCGTAAAAATATTGTGGAATACTTTCAAAACAACGTTCCTCAGCGTCAAATTGCAAAGGCTTTGCAAATCTCATCATCTACAGTGCATAACATCATCAAAAGATTCAGAGTAACTGGAGAAATATCTGTGCGTAAGGGACAAGGCCGGAGACCTTTGTTGGATGCCTGTGGTCTTCAGGCCATCAGATGACACGGCATCACTCATCGGCATGATTCTGTCATTGACATTACTAAATGGGCCCAGGAATACTTCCAGAAACCACTGTCGGTAAACACAATCCGCTAAAGCTTTATCATGCAAAAAGGAAGCCATATGTAAACATGGTTCAGAAGTGCCGTTGTGTCCTGTGGGCCAAGGCTCATTTAAAATGGACTGTTTCAAAGTGTTCTATGATCAGACAAGTCCAAATTTGACATTCTTGTTGGAAATCACTGATGCGTGTCAAAAAATTAACATATTGTTTAACTGACAGCATACTGTTATTACGACATTACAATGTATGAGGCAGCAATGTGTCACCGTAGAGTTGTGACGTCATTATGTTTCACAACAAACATTTTTGAATTAACACAAATAGAAAGAAAATAAAGACAAAAGATTATAGAGTGCATTTAAAATTCATGAAATGGTATAAAACTTAGTTAAACATACAGTAGGGCCTGCTCATTGGCTATTTGTATTCCAAAAATGTTTAATGTCATTTCCATCACAGAATGTTATCAAACACAGTACATAATTTGACATATATGGTGGAAATTACATTTGTATATTTAGAAACAAATGATAAAAATTATAATTCTCCTGTGACTGTATGTCTAGAGGACGTTGTAAATAAGCTAGTGAGAGTGTGAAAATCTGTTTTAAGATTATTTTTGTCCACAGGGCCAAAAGTGGCCATAGTTGAAGAAACACACAGTAATAGAAATAGTTATTCAAGGAACAAAATGTGCACACCATCGTGTCTGCACAAAATCATACGATATCTGAGTAAGATGATTTTTTTGACTTGGCTTTCTTCCCAGTAAGGGACATAAATGTCTAATTAAGAAGTTCTAATTAGGTTCGTGGAGTGGGGAGATCATCGGGGTGGGAAAACAAGATTAGGAGAGAGAGAGAGAGAGAGAGAGAGAGAGAGAGAGAGAGAGAGAGAGAGATAGAACCTGCAAATATTTTTGAATATATTAAGAAAAACCTTAAGCCATAATACCAAACAGCCACAATAGCCCTTTTGTTTTTGTTTTATATTTTTTTTCATAATTATTCATTGCCTTCAAACTTAACAGTATTTTGACAAAACTTCACATTTTAAAAACCATCTGGAAGCATTTGACTGCTTAACATGAAACTTGTGAAGTTGTGATGGAGGAGTGAAAGTTAAATTAAAATAAAAAATAAATTAATAATTAATAAAAAATAATTAATAAAAAAAAATAAAAAATGAAAATTAACTCACCCTTAAGCCATCTGGTATGTAGATGAGTATGTTTCTTCATCAAAATGGATTTGGAGAAAGTTATCATTACATCACTTGCTCACTAATGGATCCTCTGCAGTGAATGGGTGCCGTTAGAATGAGAGACTACCAGCTGATAAATACATTACAATAATTCAAAAGTAACTCTACTCCATCAATTAACATCACGATGGATTTGTTTCTTACAAACAGGCAGACATTTACTTCAGAGGACATTAGCTAATGGACTGGAGTCGTGTGGATTACTCGTGGATCATTGTGATGTTTTTATCAGCTGTTTGATTCTCATTCTGATGGCACCCATTCACTGCAGAGGATCCATTGGTGAGCAAGTCAATGATACATTTCTCCAAATCTGTTCTGATTTTTGTATTAATGTAATGCTGTTTATATATATATACTGTATATGTGTGTGTGTGTGTGGGGGGGGGGGGTGCAGTGTAGGAGAAACACTTGAAATACAAAGATGATAACGGTAAACCATTTTCAATATATCCACAATAAATGTGAGGAGGATGAACTAATAATGATATGACGAGAACAGGAACATAACCAAATATGGGCACAATCAAACATGAGGGAAAAGAGCACATGGGGAATGAAAACAACAAAAAGTACTGGGGTGTGACAATATGTGTTACGGGGCTGACGAGATGTGAGACGTACGGATCCATGTGCAAAGCTTTATTAAGAGACGTGATCATGAAACAAGCATGGATTCAATAATGGCAAACAGGTACAACACAGGCAAGACCAAGAGTAATCCTAGGAAAAGAGTGGGTCTTCGATCATCGAACAATATCCAACAGGGCAAGGCAACAAGATAATCCAGGTACACGAGCAACAGTCCAAGCGAGGTTCAAACAGAGTCCAAAACAGCAGGCAAAGGGTTAATCCAAGATACACAGGCAGGAGATCAGGAAACAGGAAACAACAAGGCAACACGAAATGACTAGACTTTGACTAGAACTAGAAACTAGGATCTGTAAGGCAGCTATCACTAGATGAGTGATAAACGCAGAACAATACTAGAGACTAAACAGAAACACGGAATGGCTCAGTAAGGCAGCTAACACTAGGAGAGTGCGAAACGCTAGAACAATACTTGGTGATCTGAAAGAGGAAGTCCAAGGCTTATAAAGCGTGTCTGAATGGATTCAGCTGTGTATGTGTAATCAGTGCATTCAGTTGTGTGTGTGCAATCAGTGCAATGGATAATGGGAACTGTAGTCCGTGGTGAAGTGCAACAGTGAGTGTAGTGCAAGAGTCCATGTGGTGAGCCAGTGACCTCTGGTGGTGAATGAATGGAAATTCATAGACCGGATTCGTGACAATATGTATATGTAAAAACTATATACATAGTTTTGCATTGTGACATTATGTCCATGGCAAATGATCACAAATTATAAATTGTCATTTGAAAATGCTGTTACATTTGAGTCATCAGATATTTTGCCATTATGTTTAATGAGAATGGTCATGAAAATAGGGTCACAATGCAAACAATCTTAATGGTCCTAAAATATGATTCATATTTTTTGTCGTGAGAATCAAACACAAGCTCAACAAACACCAGCTCAGTTTGCATAACTCCTACAGCATGTTCACCCTGAAAGAAGTAATTAAAATGGTGCAATCGACAGAAAAACCCTGTGCTGGTTTAAGCAGCATTTGTTTGTGCAGTGGCATGAATTTAGAGAATAAAAAGAACAAACTGTAATTGTGCCAACTGTCCAGTGGGACAGCTATAACCACCAGCAATGCAAGAGGCAGACAACTGTAAAAGAAACACTTGAAATAATAACAAGGATTTGTTTCCAAATAGAATGGAGCTAAATATATTGCGTATGGCAGCTATTATCAAGAGTGATGGTAGGAGTGTTCAAACAGCGTGACACTTCTGGGTCGTTATTAATGTCCTCGCTCTTGCCGCATTCCATTTTCTTTTTCCTTCCATTTGTTTTGTGATGTGAAAAAAGGGGTGCAAATTCGCTGTCTAGCTCTTGTTTTTGTCCTGGAAATGCATTGGCCTTCTTGTCCCGAGAGGCGAAAAATCCAGACAGACATGCTTTGTGTCTCGTGTAAATGTCCCTCCTCCCTTTCTCCTTTCACAGGTGGATGGAGCTCCAAAATCTGCAGCGCTGTCAGTCGTGGCTCTGAGCGCCAGATACTCTCATGTTCCTGGGCCAATGCCTCGAGTCTCTGCTCTCTGCCAGCCTGTCCACATGTAGCAGCCTGAGTCTACAGCTATCCTAAGTGCTAACACCGCCAGTGGAGCCTTCATGAGCATCTCCAGCCATTCTACGCTTCTCAGATAGAGGTACACTTCAAATCACACTGCAGTAAGGAGTTCAAGGAATACCCAAAATTATTTTATCATTTACTCACAAACCTGTAGTACTTGAACAACAGGAGATATTAGGCACTGCTCTTTTAAATTGAAAGTGAATGGTGATGACAGACTGTCGAGTATCAAAAAGCACCATAAAAATATATTGCTGGTCAAAGTTTAGAATAATTAAAATGTTAATTTTTTTGAAAGAAGCCTCTCAAAATAGAGTAAAAACAGCAATATTGTGGGATATTATTACAATTTAGAATAAGTGTTTTATATTTTAATACATTAAAAAAATATATATATATGTGAGCTGAATTTTCAGCAGTCATACACTGTAAAAATTGACCGTGATTTTAACGGTAAAAAACTGTGAAAATGCTACAGTAAAAACCTGTTAAATGGTTAACGGTAAGTTCCTGTCAAATTTACAGGGGAAAAAACGTAAATTGACGTTCCCAGAATTCCCAGAAACCCGTTGCATTTCAAATTTTGTTGAATTTGATGTTTTTTCTTTGAAATAACTATGTTTCTTAGTTTTTTTCTTATCAGTTATGTTTACTAGGGTTGTATGTTACATCTAATGTTGTTAAATTAATGTTTATTGCATATTTCAGTTTAATGAGTCTCACCATGATGGTGTTTAGTGCTTGTGTGAATGACACTGTGCACCTTCTATATATGTTATTATTTAAAAGCTGCTTGTGATGGGCTTTGGTTCATCATGTGACTTTCTCATCATCTCCTGCTTTTGGTGGTTATCAGTGTATTACAAAGCTACAAAACAGATTTCAGTACTTCAATAGGTTGGTATATTAACAGTATATCAGTTAATGAAATTACTGTATTTAATTGTAAATGTAAGTTAAAACCGTAAAACCTAAAATGTTGTTACCGTATTTTTTTACGGTAGAATTCCGGCAACCACAGCTGCTGTTTTTTTACCGTAAATTTTTCGCTATTTTTTTTTTACAGTGTATATCTTATGCGCTTTATTTTAAGTTTTCTGAAACTAAACAACCAATATTTCATGAGTTTGGGTGCCCATATAATCTTAGCATTAGTGGTAAATGGATTTTGTTTGATGTCTGCAATGGAGGGCTCAGAGAGACTATTCTACTCGAGCTTTGATAGCCCCCCTTATAGACAGAAGGATAAATTAAATAAATATGCATAAAGGAGGAGATGGGGAGGTGGAGGGATGCCGAAAGGACTAACAACGGAAGTGGTAAGAGGCTCTTTTTAATACTCGGATATTAATTGGAAGATTAGATAGGCATACTCCTCCCAAAATTATGTTAATAACTTCACTTAAAAATATTAATTTGCACTTATTTGAATATACACAATATCCTGCAAATTAGATTTGAAAGCTGCACTTTATAAGTGTGAATAATTTAATTTTGGTTCTTTTTCTCTGACAAATCCATCAAATGGTGTCCAGTGTTGGGAAGGTTCCTTTGGAAATTTAATAGGTTACAGATTATAAATTACCCTATTTAAAATGCAATAAGTAGTGTAACTATTTCAGTTACTTTATTAAAGTAATGTAACTGATTACATTTGACTAGTATACTTTTCTACATTTCTAGCGAATGTTCTCAAATGTATTCAACACTGATTATTGTCATACTTTTATAATCCTTCATCACTTGAATTAAGATTATAATATTTAATTTGAAAGCACAGCCACCACAAAATCAGACTTTAGAGCCCCCCCCCCTCATGTCTTTTTAAATACAGATTTAAAATCATAACAATAAATAGTTTAACAGCTAAGATAAAACCATATAAGAAATAAAACAGTTATTGAATAATCACATGTCCTATTCTGTGTCCTAAAGTCCTGAAACATTGGTGTCTCATATTTTAGAGCGGTCAATCAAAAACAGGCAAAGCAACAATTTAATATTATTCAACATAACCTAGCTTTTTACAGAAAATATTCTGCTGTAACCTTTGTAATCATTAACATTTTCATAAATTAACTGTAAATTGCACCTTCTTTTTTCTCAGCAACTGTAACGGATTAGTTGCATTTCTTTTGGGTAACACTTTATTTTACGGTGTCCTTGTTACATGTACATACTATTATAATAACAATAAACTATGCATAATTACATGCAAGTAAGACAAACCCTAATCCTCACCTTAACCATATAGTAAGTGCATGTAGTTAATTAATAATACTCAGTACTTAAATGTATAATTACACTGTAACAAGGGCACCTTAAAATAAAGTGTTGCACTTTATTTTGTGTCCTTGTTACAGTGTAATTATTCATGTAATTATGTATAATTTATTGTTATTATAATAGTAAGTACATGTAAGGTGTAACAAGGACACATTAAAATAAAGTGTTACCAAATAAAGTGTAACCTTATTTTGTAATTAAATTACGTAAAGTTGTTACATGTAACGACATGTAACAACACTGATGGTGTCAAAAGACATTAAAATATAGTGCATTAATCATGGGGATCACTTTTATTGTGCTTTTGCAGCTTTTGACAGTCCCTAGTACCCATCCACTTTCACTGTACAGTAGCAACCTGGACATTCTTTCTTTTGTGGTCTGTGGAAGAAAGAAAAAGTAATATGAGTTTGGATAAACATGACTGTATTTTCATTCTTGGGTGAAATATCCCACATTGTCCTAGATATGGAATTTCACACCTAAAAAGACAAAGCAGCACAGATGTTGATGTTGGCAGCTGTCATGCCCTAACTTGATGAGACTCTGAGTGAGGTATCTTTATGAACATTCTTTGAGACATTTAGGTTTTATTCAGGCAAAAAACAAAATTAGATTTTTTTTTTCTGTCTCTCTCTGTTTTTGACGTATTTGACTCAAACCCTTTTAGTTGTTTATAGTATGAATGAACAGCAGAAACTTTGGGGTAAGGTTTATTTTTTATTATTATTTTATTATTTTTCCAGGAGTCACACATTAAAATGATTAAAAGTGACAGTTAATAAGTGACATTTATAATGTTATAAAATATTTATATGTCAAATAAATGCTGCTCTTTTGAACTTTCTATTCATCAAAGAATGCTGAACAAAATCTGAGCAAATATTTTCAACACTAATAAGAAATGTTTCTTGAGCAGCAAATCAGAATATTAGAATTATTTCTAAAGGACCATGCAACACTGAAGACTGGAAAAATTATGCTGAAAATTCAGCTTTGAATCACAGGCACAGCAATCAAGTGCCTATAAAATATATTACAATAGGAGAAAACTGTCATTTTAAATTGTAATGATATTTCAGAATACTACAGTGTTTACTGTATTAAATGAGAATTTATCAAACAACATCTGTATATGGACTAGTACTCTCCTTATTTTTGAACATTGTGGTCAGTCTGGATTTGTATAGCACAGAAGTAGTTATTTATGGGTGCAACGTCATACACAAATGTCATACATTGCAAAATTACTATTGAAAGCATGTACTGTAGTGGATATTGACTACACCGTCTGAAAAAAAAAAAACGATCTGATTTCACTACTTGCAAATTACTGTGCAGATATAGCCAGTCCTAAAGATCAAAAAGCAAATCAGTACTGGATGTACCTGAATGTTTTTCTCATCATTTATTACTTCATATCTGAAAATGACAGATCTGTGGTTCAAAACACATCAATGTCAAACACTGCCTCCTACTGTCTAATCATCTGGATATGATGTGTTTACATAATCAAGTTGTAAGGCGCACCAAGCTGTCCACACATGATTCAATTTAGATTTCATGCAGTGTGTAATGTTGTTTTTGAGTGGAAATATAATGGACAAAAAGACAAAGATATGCTGTTAGAGTTTACTTTTTCATTAAAATAAGAATCTTGTAAGTTAATAATAATAATAATAATAATAATAATAATAAAATCCTCCTCAGCTCATATTCTTGTACCTAATGTTTTTTTATATATATTTGCATGTTATAGAACAGTCAAGTATTATATTCAACTCAAAGTACTAGATCATTTTCATATTTTTGTTATTTAATATCCTCCCACAGTTGTTTCTTACTGTTATTGTGCCACAGTCATTAGTCATAACTCAATGCTTAGTGGCATAAAGACTTTTTTTTTTTTTTGCTGTCATAGTCTCATAAGAAAAAATAAAACAGTAAACAGACCACAGTTGCTGGGTGTTTAGCGTGCGTGAAAAAGCTAAAAGCTCCATCCAGCACAGCAAAGTCACAGCTATGGTCAGAGGTCAACTAAAGGGGAAAAACAGCAGAAATACAGCAGAAGTATGCATGTTCCTTCTGGAAAACAGGCCTGCCACGGTCTAGCGCATACCCTACCTGGCCTAATTCAAGGTGAAGGGTTCTTTAAAGTTCCAGAAACATGATGCTTTCAGAGCTGACTGCTGAGGCCCTCTGGATAATAGCCTCAGTCCAAAGCATTTCAGTGGGAGCTGACTCTAAATGTCGCATCAATAGTCAGAAACATCATTTTTCTTTGGGAATGATATGACTGAAATGCCACAGACACACATGAAGCCGATGCAGGTGCTTTGAATGCATTGGGTGAATGACAGAACTTAAATGTTATTCTGTAAATGTCCCTAAAAACGTTCTTGTGATTGCATATCTTTAAATGGCCATGTAAAGGACAGAAATTGAGATGCAAATTCATGATGTTTTGTGAGTAATGGTGCTGTACTTTTTGGTACAGTGCCCATCATTGTTTTCTGCATTTATTCCTTAAGGGGTGGAATACATAACGGTGACAATCCAAGTGTGTGTATATACTGTATACTAGGGCTGTGATATTATGAAATTACATAAAAACAAGTTATATTTCTCATAGTATATGTTAATATTATATAATATAAATATATAATTAAATTATATAATTATATAATATAAACACAATCATATCTATTTATAGTTTTAATTGTTTGTTAAAAGTTAAAAGTTTTGTTGTCTTTTGTTCTCTTCCATTTTTTATTTTTTTTTGCTATTTCTATGTTGTTTTGTTTTGTTTATTTTGTATGTCGTTGTTCTGTTTTGTGTTTTGCTTTGTTGTGCTTTTTTGTTCTCTTCTGTTTTGTTTTGTTTTGTTTTGTTTTTATGTTGCTTTGTTTTATTTTGTACTGTATGACTGTTTTGTTTTGTTTTGATTTGGTCTGCATTGCATTTTGTTTTTATATTGCTTTGTTTTGTTTTGTTTTGTTCTGTTTTGTATTTTGCTTTGTTGTGCTTTTTATTCTGTTTTTATGTTGCTTTTTTGTTTTGTTTTGTTTTGTTTTGTTTTGTTGTTCTTATTTTGTTCTTCGCATTGTCTTTTTTTGCCTTTTTCTGTTTTGTATTTTGCTTTGTTGTGCTTTTTGTTCTCTTTGCTTTTTGTTCTCTTTTTTTTGCTTTTTTTATTTTGCTTTGCTTTGTTCTTTGCATGATTGTGTTGTGTTTTTATGTTGCATTTTGCTTTTTGTTTGATTGTTTTGTTTTGTTCTTTGCATTGTGTTTTGTTTTTGTTGTTTTCTGTTTTGTTTAGTTTTATATGTTGCTTTGTTTTGTTTTGCTTTTTTGTTAGATTTTTTTTTCATTGCATTGTGTAATAACATTTTTATAACATAATTGTGTTTTGCTTTTGTGTTGTTTTGCTTTGTTCTGTTCTTTTTTATTATTATTTTTGCTTTTTTTTTGTGCTCTTTGTCCAGTACTATTGATTGATTGATTGATTGATTTTTCTGATTTTTTTTTTTGCTTTGTTCTGCTTAGTTTATGTTGCTGTTTTGTTTTGTTCTTTACTTTGTTCTGTTTTGTATTTTGCTTTGTAGCTCTTTTTTGTTCACACACATATAGGAGCATAATGTGTGACAAGTAAGAGCAGCAACAGCTGATATAACCAACCACTAGGGCTTTATCACAGTGTGGGCAGCGAATGAATAGCAGTGGGGGTCTGAAAGGTTGTTTATGCTAACCAACGGTAATGTGTCAAGACCACATCTGTCTGGCTGACCTCCGTCAGCAGTGGAGCTTCACACGCTCATCCAGACACTACGGTAGAGGGTAGATGATGACCTTATCTGGAGAGGGTGGGCGGCAGAGCGTTTCAGGGTCATTTAGGCTGTAGAGGCTGACTGATATTATATGTTCACTGACTGAGAGATGTTATCTCTTAACCGACCAGGAATCAAACCAGTCACTCCTTGGCCAAGTTTATTTTCCTCAGGGTATCCATGCGGCGCTGTGCTAATTAAGGCAAACATCAGCAGAACGCACGGCAGAATATAGTTATGCAAGGGCACAGAATTCTTATTCGCTGGTTAAATTTTCCTTATGTTGAATCTCACTATGAAAATAACATGTCATGGGTAGTTAGACAAACCGAGAGGACGAATGAACGCTGAGTATGTTGGTAGGGTAGGATTAAGCATCTTATGATGGATTATTGACTTGAAAAATACATCTTGAGTTCAAGACCTAGAAAAATGAATCACACAAACTGGGTCAGATTAAATTATCTCAGCATTTTTGATGAAGCCGTTGTGTTGATATAATTATCATTCCGCATAGAGGCTTGTTGTCTGAGCACACTTATATAAGTGATCAATCATAACAATGATGTGCTTCATGCAGTGATTTTCTAACTGCGCGAAACCTCTTGAACTCATTTGACAGTGATTTCAAAATGAAGTTTGAATAGACAATAGGTTTTGATTCAGATGCATTAGTATAAATCACTGTGGCTAAAACACACATCCCACTCAGGCATACATATTTAGATGAGTCTGTTGTGTCTGTGCAACAAAAACCTCATTTCAGTTTGGAAAGTACTTTTGAAAGGCATTAATGGACTAAATGGATTGGTGTTTATTCAGTGGCATAGCACACCTTTTTTAGCAAATGTCTGTGCCAGTCCTGCATCACTTGATGTACATTACAAGACTTAATAATAATTTATATAAGATACTACTACTACTACTACTAATATCGGCCAATGATCAGAGCAGATTATAACCCTTTACTAAAAAGGCCACGATAATGCAGTTCAAATGTCTCAATATAGGGCTGCTATAAGTGAAAAATTCAATAATTATAATAATCATCATCATCATCTCAGGTTCTGTTTGACCATATAAATTATCCTGCAGATAGGGTTGCCAGGTCTGCAGTTTTCCTTCACTTAATATTATTTGTAGTGCACCAAAGTCACAGCTCTCATATACTGTCCATGTTATCGCACAATTCAAGCAATAATTGATAATTGCTGTTTTGTCACTCTTTAATGAGGCATGGTTGCATGTAGTGCCTAAGTTATAGCAATTACAGTAAGTTATATTCATACAGGTTATAGCGCGGAATAAACTTGCATGAACATCATGATAAAGTACAACTTACCGAAATGTATCATGTCTCATTTAATCACTCAATTAGTGTTTCAACTGCATAAAGATGATGGGATAAATATGTCACTTTGCAATAACCTCAGTAAAGTTATTCAGTGTTCACAGCTGGTTAGTTTGCTATAAACATTATTATTATTATTATTATTATTTATTATTATTTATTATCATCCATTTATTTTTAATTGGAAGACATTTATTTACTTAATAATAGAACATTATCGGCATAGAATAGAAAATTCATTCATTTTCTATGAATTAATTTTTAAAATTTGATTTTATGAGATTTAAGATTCATTCTTAAAATGTATTATATCTAAAATGAGTTCTATAATTTTAATAGTAATAAGACATACTGTATTCTGTTTTAAACTTCTTTGGATATTGTTGCATGTCTCTTCTGATGATATAATGCTCTGTTTACATGGCTGTAATATCAGTGATTTGGTAACCGTTGTTTAGGAAAAGATTAGTGCGCTGGAAGAGGAAGTGCTTGGGCTTTAAATCAGCGTGGGCTGTGGAGTGTTGAATTACTGTCTCAAGAGCTGATAAGATCTTATTTGTGTATTTGTGTGTTCAATGAAGTTTGACCTCCATGTTTAATGGCTGAGCGAATGCATGACTCTATGACAGTTTAGTTTTCAAGGCTAACACTATATCTACATCATCATGCCCATGGTCAGAATGCAGTAATAGACTTCATTACATTAACATAATTTGTAATCACATGCTTTTCCCCAAAAGAAGCACTTATACTGCATATTTTGTGTGCAAAAAAGTCTGACCTTCATATAACATGTCAGAGCTGCTTTATTTCACTGTTTCATGTTTTATGTATCAGGTTTATTTAACAATGATGGATTTGCAGAGCACATGGTTACAGCATTTATTGTTTAGTTGAAAATAATGAAAGTTAGTCCTTTATGGAATTGTATAATCTCAACAACAAAAAAAAAATGATCTGGATGACAGAATAAGATGTGACAGCTGCAGCAAACAGGCAAACTTCCTTTCTAAATATGATTTTTGCTGAGGTTTGTTTGCAGCTCATGAAGTCAAATTGTGAATCTTGTGTTTATGGCAGTTTTAGGTTTGTTTCTAGTCTAAATAGGCCTCTGTCTTTATTTTGCTATTCAGAATAGTGAGCTGAGGGAACAAGTTAGACATCAATGACAAAAAATGAGGGCACATGAAATGTGCAGTAAACAGGATGTTGAATATCACTCCAAAACAACCATATTTCAGGCAGGCCGAGTCCATTTGTATTAGCAAGTTGCATTTGTAAGTTTGTCTTCAAAAAGTGCTTTACAATTTTCGCAAGGCCACGGGGAAGGAATTTGCAAAATCTTACATATTAAAAAGCTTGAATTATGGAAATATTTGCCCAGTTAACACATGTGGGAATATATGTTTAGGGCCTGAGGCGGTAGGTTTGGCAATCAGTGAATGCAGCTGCTAACGGAACCTACAGTACATAACGCTATACAGTCACATGAACATTCTGCAGGGAAGGCCATTATGCACAAGCATAACAATAACATAATGCATTTGTTTTAGAATGTTAATTAAAACTGCCTCGTATTTTGGAACTTTCTAAGGAAAGCCTTAATAATGGCTTAATAATTTAAACTTGGGGCATTTAGTAGAAACTCTTATTCAGAGAGTCTTGCTTAGAGCAGGTAGTGGTTTTAATTGGCAAATCAGTCTAGGAGATATGCAAGAGAAAGATTAAATCAGAAATTGACATATTATTATTATTATTATTCAGTAACTGGTAAAAAATTGCAAGGTATATACATGAATACTTATTTGTAGATAGTTGCAAAAGGAGGAGTTTCACTAAATAATACAATTATTTTATAAGCAAAACAGCCGGGGTATAATAAAATAAGAACCACATACATTATTATTATTATTATTATTATTATTAGTAGTAGTAGTAGTAGTAGTAGTAGTAGTAGATAATAAATCACAAATATAACAGTTGATACTTTTTGAGTTTAACTTGTTTAGGAGCAAAACTAATCACAAATATATTATCGGTGTTTATATATACTGTATATATTATTTATTTATTATATATTTATTTTATTATTTTATTAGAGTATAATGATTTACATAAATAAATTATAATTGTATAAAAATATATGTCTTTGTCAATATGGCAGTGGGGTTTTAGCCTGTGTTATTGTTTGTTTGTTTGTTTATGAATTTATGTATCTTGTATTTTATTACAAAACATTGATAGATTAGTTTCAGTGGCTAAAATGTGCTTTTCAATTGTTGACTTAATAATATATATATAATTAATTAATTAAATTATGTATTTATTTAATTATTATTATTATTAATAATAATAATAATAATAATAATAAAGCTATAATACCACAGCTTTTGCTCTCTCCATTAGGGCTGCCCCCCGGCATCCCCCTAAACTCTGCCATATGATCTAACTATTCCCAACGCTTACAGACTCTTACAGTCACTGAAGAAAAAAAAAAAAAAAGCAACAGGAATATTTCCAAATGCACACGGAAAGCTATCTTCAAAAGGCAGCGTATATCTTTAAATATTTTTTCTTATCACATCAAAGAAAGTGGCCTAGAGGGACAGCTGCATGCAGGGCTGCTGAATAGAAGCCTGTCTCACAGAGTACGGCGCTGCTTTTCCTGTCTCCTTGAAACCGCTCTTTTGAAGAGCTGCCCAGTTCTGCAGGAGCCCCGCTCAAAGGTCACGGCCAATTATGTGTTTCTGTATGTGTTGTTGTTTGTGTGTTTTCTCTTCCTGCAGCACTTTGCGTATTAAAGAGCTTTTTAAGAATGCCCTCTGTAATTCACATTGGGTCATCAAACCAAACTGCCACTTTTCCTTGTTTGACCCAGCTTTACATTTCCATGGCTGTATGGAATTTGACATCTCTGAATTAATGTAGCTTAATTCAGAAAACTGTCATTACTGCAATATTTGGCCAACATTATTATATAGGCTGTAGCTGGTATGTTAATTCCTATAATCAAGCAAACTATTTATCTTACTGTAGGTATGTATTATTTGGCTAGACAGCAAAGATGATGGATTTTGCCTGTAAACATGCAACATGCATTTATCTGTATTTTCTTTTGAATATATAACTTTGATAGATTTGTTAGTAATATAGTGATAGAATAGTAATAAGGTTTCTCTTGAGAAAAAAAACAAACAAAAAAATTTTTTTAACTTGGTGCTTTTAGCATAATTTTATTAATCAGGATCCCAACAGGAAGTAAAGATGCTTCAATTTAAAAAGCGTTTAGGTTTTACCTCCTACCATTTAAAATAGCAGTGTTTATGTGCACCTGCTTCCATGTTCATTTATTCAGCGTCCTGCAGTGTGACCTTTAACAATCACAAAGTATACAGATTTTCAGCATTAATAAGCAAAAAGTAGGTTAGAGCTGTACTTATGTGTGTGGACATTAGCATATGAGCGTATAAGTGTTGGCAACAACATGTCAGAATAGCTTAGTGTGACAGCAGTGTCCTACAGTGCAGTGCTTGCAATATCTGTAATAATCCAATTAGAACTGCTTTAAGCCACATATGTATTATTATTGTTATTATTATTATCATTACTATTGTTATTTTTATTGTTATTGTTGTTGTTGCTGTTAATAATACTGCTACTACTACTAATAATAATAATAATAATAATTCACGTTTTATTATTATGCATGCAATTGTATGTACTAATATATAAGAAAATAGAATAATTTACAGACTTGAATGCTTATACTTGTGAACATTTACTTATCAGTGAAAATCTCAGCAAAATCTACATACCTAATATTTTCGTATATTTATATTATATATTTATATTTACATTTATAAATAGTAAACATTTAAACCTTTTGTCTAATCCTATGCTCTACCATTAGCATTGATTGATGGATTGATTGATTGATTGATTGATTGATTGACATTCTCATTTTAGACCATCTGATTGGACAGAAATCTGTGTAGTGCAAATTGATTCTTCAATGAAATCACACTATACATTTACAATTACGATTTTAAATTACTTTTTAAATGTTTAGGATTTCATTTGCATATAAATGGAGCATTTAATGTTTTATGAAGCATTTGTAAATAGTCCCATTACTTATTAAATACATTTTTGTGGTTAACTATATCTTGAGCTCATGCTATCGATTACCACAAATTAAACAAATGAAAAAATGTTCTTCTATAAAGGAGCTGTGAAATCAGACAGGTTAACTGATATTGACTCATTTCATCTCATTTAATAAAAGTCTTTGAGGACTTTATAGACCACTAAAACAGAAATTTTATCACATTTGAAACAAGTTTCAAGAATATTCAGGGCATCGTCTCCCTCTGAGACTTAACACCGAACAAACATTTAACAGCTCATCCTGCATCAGTCTGTGATTAAAACGTCTTCATTTCCTTAGTGAGGAAACCCTCACAGTGTGAATATACTGTATGAATCCACTGCATTTCATTTGAAAACTTAAGCCATGTTAAATGGACCACAGTAACTAGGAGGATTGTGATAATACACAGGCCTCGAAAAGAGTAGAAACGGCTAACTGCTGTTATTTGAAAACATCTGCAAAAGCATCTGTTTTGGCTCAGACAAAAAATGCCTCTTTTTACACACACACACACATACATACATACAGTATATACAGGGCCGTCCTTTGGGCGGTGCAACTGGTGCGGTCGCACCGGGCCCCGCGCCCCGTGACGAACGGAATACAAACCCCCCCCCCCCCCCCCCCCCCTCCCTCCGTAACGCGATCGCAAACGGACCGAGGGGGGCCCCACTCCATACCTCGCACCGGGCCCTGCGTCAGCCAGGGACGGCCTTGAGTATATATATATATATATATATATATATATATATATATATATATATATACATACACACACATGTATATATCTGGTGAAGAAACAAACCCATCTACATAACGATTTGCTTACGAAGAATAACAATTTAAAAGTATAGTTCATCCAAAAATGAAAATTTGCTCAGAATGTACTCACCCTCAGTCCATCCAAGATGCACATGAGTTTGTTTCTTCATCAGAACAGATTTTGAAAAAAAAATAGCATTACATAACTGCTAAGCATTGGATCCTTTGCAGTGAATGGGTGCCGTCAGAATGATGGTCTAAACAGCTGTTAAAAACATCAAAGTAACCCACAAGTAATCAAAACAACTGTTTATCAATTAACATCCTGTGAAGTAAAAAGCTGCATGTTTGGAAGAAACAAATTAAGATCATTTGAATTCAAACCGTTACTCCAGGACAAAATTCAAGTTCTTTTTTAACACTGCTTTCAGTAGTGAAAATATTGTCTCGCTTATATCAGGAGAGAAATTTGCGCAGATCAAGCACTGTTTACAAGCAAAAATAGTTCTAAATAAATATGTTGTTTAGTTTTGATGTGAGAGGACAACCGGAGATGGATGCACTCGGGGAATGCATTATGCTTTATGGACTTATATTTTAGCCAGAAGCAATGGTTTAAAGTTAAAATGCTTTAATGATGGATTTGTTTCTTAGAAACAAATAGCTTTTTTTTACTGCAAACGACATTCATTGAGAAACAAACTCACCTACATCTCAGATTTGTTTTGGGGTGAATTATTATTTTAAGTGAAAATCTCACCTACTAGTTTGGTTTAATTATTTATTTAAAAGGACCAAGGAACATCTGCAGTCAAATGAGGCCTACAGTAACTAGGGGAATTGTAATGGATATGCAGACCTTGGAAAGAATAGAAATGGCTAACTGCTGTTATTTGAATGTGTTATGTACTTGAAGCATCTGTTTTGGCTCAGAAAAAAAATCCCTGTTTCTGCGGATTGTCACTGTGTTGATATAATTCAGATCGGTGTTCAATACTGAGAAGCAAACCACAGGCCCACTGTTAAGATAAAATGCCTGATAATGGGATGTGATTAATGCACTCTCTGTTTTGGATTGTCATAGCAACATGAACTAATGGGCATAATTTTACCCGAGATGAATGAGTGCTGGAGACAGCTGATATCCAGGGTAAAAAGCTCAGGGTTTGTGTTTCTACTGGTCTCTGAGTTTTATTTTTATGTTTTTTACTCTGTTTCTCAAGCCAATTTGTTGCGCCCCAAAGGGGTCTCCATCTTTGATGACACCCGACTGGGCCTCCATTGTGCCGAATTAAATCCATTGTGAATTTTTAATTGAAAAGCTCAGAACAGTCGCTTTCATTCAGTTCATAATTCGGCGCATACTGTGAGTGACAGACAAGTATGACATCCGCCCTGCGGGTCACGTCTCAAGTCTCAAGGCAGCATATGATTACTGTGATTGCTTGATTCTAGAGCTCTCCACTGGATGACATTGATTGAAGCACAAAGGGGGTTTGAGTCACATGATGATGCACAACAATGCATTGCAGCAAAGTAGTTGCAACTAATATGCAGCCGCTTTGAATAGACGGACAAAAACAAAACAAGCAAGCGAAATAACGCAGCAGCTAGTCAGAGTTCTTCAAAAAAAAGGATCTGTGAGGTTTTTTTTTTTTTCATTCCTTCCCGGAAAAGGAAGTTCAGATCGATTTACCACACTTTTACCTCACTGTACCCATGGGCACTCTGGTAGAAAGCAGACATGGACGTGGTAATCCATCTCCATTGCGTCACAGCTCTCCGGGCCAGGAATTCTGTCAGTCGCAGAGGCATGAAACGGTGGAAAGACTCCGGAAATCACTTACTGCCTCTCACTAGTGTCAGAGTAAAGTGGAAGAGAGTCACTCTCTCCTTCTACTTCAGGTAGTTTTATCCACCAGTCAGTCTTTAAACGTAAGCTTCTTACAGATGGAGAGGTTTCAGGAGAAGGATTGGCTACTGTTCTGAAGGGTATTTGGGTTTGTGTCTGAGTTTTGCCATGAACTAATCTTTCACTAATTCCCAGCGGAAAGTCCTATATACTGTATATGATGTGGCTTTAGCTTAATTCAGTGACTGAAGAATCAGATGCGTTATATGTGTTATTTATTGATGTTTAAATACTTTCTTCTTAGTTTAATGTGCAGAGTCATCTGTGAGTCTGTTATTTGTAGGTCTCCCTAAAAATTTATTTTTAACATTGAGTTTTATGGCTGATCTGCTTGTTTGTCATATTCATGACACATATACAGTATATGTTATACAACATAATTCCATTTTAATTGCTAATATACTAATAGACTCTACCAGTTTGGGGACAGTATTTATTTGATCAAATGTACAAGTAATATTATGAAATAGTATTACAGTTTAAAATAACTGTTTTCTTGAAGATGTTTTAAATTGTGATTTATATCTGTGATGCAAAACACAATTTCCAGCATCATTCAGTCTTCAGTGTCACATCATCCTTCAGAATTATATTATTCTGATTTATTTGCAGCTCAAAAAAACATTTTGTATTATTGAAAACATTGCACTGCCTTTTTTTCTCAGGTTTGTTTGATAAGTAGATAGTTAAAAACATCAGCAATTTAAATAGAAATCTCATGTAACATGATACATAAATTTATTGTCCCTTTTGATAAATTAATGCACTCTTTTTTATAATAAATATATAAATAAATAAGTAAATGACCTGTCTCCAAATTCTAAACAGAAGTATAAATTGTGGCTTTTGTACACTGTTTATAAAAGTAGGTATTGAAACCTGTTAAATAAAGCTGCTTTTGTTCAGGTTTGAGCTTACAGACCTGTTGCTATGACAGCAACTCCGAGATGAGCTTTGAAGAACAAAACAATCCAAAGTCATGTCAAATCATCAACAATTAAACACCGATAACACAGTAATAAAGTACAAAGAACAGCATGCTGTTTGGTGAAGCCAGTGGTACAGAAAAACAAACATTTAACTGGATGCCAAATCAGATTGATACATCAGAGATAACTTTCTATGAATTTGATGATAAGAGCAGTCTTTAAACAAACCTCATGAGAGTATTTGTCTGATTTATCCCTTTTTTGTACGTTTTCTTTTTTACATGGCTGTGTTGTAATGAAATGCAAATCCTTTGGCTCGCTCAAGGCAACTACAATCAAGTTACTAGTCCACGGATACAGTGGATTCAGTCTTTGTTCCTTTCTAAATACCAAATAAATAAATAGAAAACATGGGTATCATTACATCACATTCTTCAAAATGTTATTACATACAGTGGCATGGCTTTTCATACTATTTAATTTTCCAAATTCACACACTAAACGTCTCACGTAGATCGTTATGTTGTAAAGCCAATGGCCGTAGCAGCAGAAATTACGTCATAAATAGGCCTATTGTCAACCAGAGTGGCAGCTTTATGATGACATAGCAGAACCACACAATAACAGCTATACATCTATTAAAGAGTTTATAAGATGCATCTCAGCAAAACAAAGATTTTGCCACAGCTTTGTTTAAGCAGGACAGATTTGTTTCTGTGATGTTGTTTAAATTCTGTTGAATAGCATCCTAATATACACAAAGATTAATCTCTATTTTATGTATATCTCAAGACCTGCTGAGATGCACTCATTTCATGAAGGACAGATACTTTAGAACAAGCCTTATCTGTAATATGGGAATTGGTTTTATTGTGATTGAGAGGAAAAGATGGAATTGAATGCAGTGTAAGAACTGTTTGTACTGGTCTCTTTTTATTCTCAAAGGACTCTTGTTTGATTTTGGAAAACATGCAGTATTTGTATTGTTGCAGTGTCTACTAGGATATTTAATGCAGTTTCAAGAGGTCACATATTTCTGCCACCTTACATCATCTCCTCACAAACTTACTTATAATGAGTGATTCTACAATACCATGTAACCGTAACATGGAACAGCCACATTTTGCTGTTACCATGGTGCAAGGATTCTTACTTTTGATATCAGTGTATCTAGTAAGCTGTGATACAGTGATGAAAAAAAAAGGCATTTTAAAATAACTACATTTACATCAATGCTCAATTCACATAAGATTAGAGAAAGTCATGACGTATCAACCAGATACTTCAATGTTAGGAACATTTTCCAAGGTATTAAATGAACCTTGGAATTTCAAAGACCACAAACAGAATACGAGGGTTGAGTGTGGATTTGTATACGAAGCCCAAGAGTGACTTAAAAATACTTTACAAACTACTGTCCTTACTCTAGGCCACTGTCAACAGCATGATGTTGTTTATGGCTATCCATCCAATACAGTGACAGTGCATTTTTCAAAGTCATTGGCTTTGAATGTTCAAGTGGAGAGTGCATTTACATGTCATCACACTGGCACACTGTGTTTGCTTGTTTGCAGTTCCCCTGAGAGATGGAGTGGCTGATCTTCTCCCTGCTGGTGTTGGCTGTGTCTGTGTCGGGACAGCTGTGCCCCAAACGTTGCATGTGCCAGAACCTGTCGCCATCTTTAGCCATCCTCTGTGCCAAGACCGGCCTGCTTTTTGTGCCAACGGTCATTGACCGGCGTACAGTGGAGCTGCGTCTCACAGAGAACTTCATCACGGTGGTAAGGAGGAGGGACTTTGCAAACATGACTAGTCTCCTGCACCTGACACTGTCCCGCAATACCATCAGCCAGATTGTGCCTTACACTTTTGCCGATCTTAAGCGGCTGCGTGCACTGCACCTAGACAGCAACCGCCTGAGTGTCATCGCGGACGACCACTTCCGAGGACTAACCAACCTTCGGCACCTTATCCTTGCCAACAATCAACTGCACAAAATCTCCCCACATGCATTTGACGACTTTTTGGGGACTCTTGAGGACCTGGATCTCTCGTACAATAACCTAGTGGACATCCCGTGGGAGACTATAGAACGCCTCACCAATGTGAACACACTCAACATGGATCATAACCTCATAGAGCACGTCCCTCTAGGAGTCTTTTCGAACCTACACAAACTAGCCCGTTTGGATATGACATCCAACAAACTAAAGAAAATACCCCCTGATCCATTGTTCCTTAGGATACCAGTTTATGCCAAGTCAAAAGGGTCACCCCTTTCCTCCCTTGTCCTAAGTTTTGGAGGGAACCCACTACATTGTAACTGTGAGCTACTCTGGCTAAGGAGGCTTACGAGGGAGGATGACCTGGAAACTTGCGCGTCACCTCCCGACCTTACGGCAAAGTACTTTTGGTCCATCCCAGAGGAAGAGTTCATATGTGATCCCCCTGTGATAACAAGGAAATCTCCCAAAACCTTCACCATGGAGGGCCAGCCCACCAGTCTGAAATGCAAGGCCAATGGGGACCCAGACCCAGATGTTCACTGGATCTCCCCAGAAGGCCGTCTAATTGCCAACACCTCCCGTACTTTAAGCTTTAGCAATGGGAGCTTGGAGATCAACATCACTTCATTGAAGGATACAGGAGTCTTCACCTGCATTGCATCTAATGCTGCGGGGGAGTCTACAGGCACGGTGGAGTTGGTGGTCAACCCACTGCCGCACTTAGCTAACAGCACTAACCGAATTCGAGAACCTGATCCAGGACCATCTGATATTCTAACCTCCGCAAAGTCGACTTCATCCGTAAGCAATGAGACCAGGTCTCAGGAGAAGAAGGTGGTACTTGCTGAGCTTACGGCAAATTCTGCACTCATCAGGTGGCCTTCACAACAACATTTCCCTGGAATCAGGATGTATCAGATTCAGTACAACAGCTCGGCAGATGACACTTTGGTCTACAGGTAAGAAGCCTCATTGTTTTGTGAGTTGAAAATCTAATTACATTTATAGTAGTGCAACTGGTTGTGCTAGCGTAGCAAGGTTCATATGGTGCAATTGCATATCCAATAACATATCCAGCCTCCTATATAAGTTTGTTATAATGATATGTTGTGCATGTTGTGAAGTACCAATCTCTATTGATTTTACTGCTGTGACTTGCTCTAAATATTGCTTCTGTTTACTACTGATTATTTACTCTATTATTTAATGCAACAATCAATGGCCTTCATCTCTATGGACCTGCCTTATGCTTCAGGTTTCAGAATGACAAAAACAATTACAGGATGAACTTCAGCTGTATTCCACCGCAGGATGCCTTTGTCATGATAAAAGAGAAAATCTTTGCTTCATCTGTCAGAAGTTGCACTGTTTATGGGCCATGTATTCCCAGAGCACTTTCTAAAGCTAAGGGATATCCACAATTGAAAGTGTTTGTGCACAATGTTCTTTTGAGCCTCAGAAATCCCATTCATGAAAGAAGACAGAAATATCAGAGAGGATGACTCTATGGTCACACTAACAGATGATTCTTTTTGACATGAATGAGCAAAAACAAAATCTGTGCTGGGAGAGGTGGGCACAAACCAGGCTAATTTGTCTTTCTAATGGTTAGAATCCACATGTGATATCTACTCATTCACAGATGTTTGGTATGTTTAATTAGTCTGGGTGCTGGGGACGACTGTGAATTAGTGTCCATCTCACAACCTTGGGAAAAATACAGTGAAATATGCTAAATGCTAATACATTTCCTATGGGAAAATAAAATACAATAAAATAAAATAAAATACTTTGGGCTGTATGAATCACTGATACTTTGGTAAGAAATGTTTTAATTAATTAACAATAAAATGGTAGATATGCTTTGGAATTACATTCCTATCATTACTAGCTCTCTCTCCAGATTCTAAAAATGTCTCAACATTATTAAAGGGACAGTTCACTCACAAGTGAAAATTATATATATAAAAAAATGTTTTATGTTAAAGCTGCTCTTTTCCTTACAATGAAAATGTTAAAGAGGGGAATTTTCCTCATTCAATGCTAACATAAAATGTCAAAATCCAACCCGGCTCAATTGAAAATAAAAAGTGTCTGTGGTGAATTTTTCAGCATATAATATTAGATTGTGTTTTGCACATTTCACAACACTTTAATAGTAAAAAGTTATTTGGCATAAATCGCTTAGTGCACCTTTAATATTTTATAATGCTGGTTGTTGTACATAACATAGCAGTTAGAAAATGAAACGTCTGGTGAGTGGAGAAAAAAAACAAACAAACAAACAAACAAAAAAAGATTAAAGGGTTAGTTCACCCCAAAATTAAAATTATGTAATTATTTATTCACCCTCATGTCATTCCAAACCCGTAAGACCGTCGTTCATCTTCGGAACACAAATTAAGATATGTTTGATGAAATCGGAGCGCTATCTGACCCTCCATAGACAGCAACGCAACTAAAATGTTCAGTGATCATCAAATGATCAGTGGCTCAACTTCAGCTTTGCGACGCTACGAGAATACTTTTTTTTTGTGCAAAGAAAACAAAAGATAGCAATTTACTCAACCATTCTTCTCCCCCGAGTTACGTCTTCTGCCATTTTGGAGAGTACCCAAGAACGTATTTGACATAATCAGTGTTGTTTACGTTCGGGGGCAAAGCGCGCGCATGAACGAAAGCTGCGTAATAAGCGTTGTTTACGCTTCGGCGAAAGCGTGCGTATGCATTGTGATACTCTCTAAAATGGCAGACGATGTAACTCGGGGGAGAAGAATGGTTGAGTAAATTGTTATTTTTGTTTTCCTTTGCGAAAAAAAAAAGTACTCTCGTAGCGTCGCAAAACTGATGTTGAGCCACTGATGTCACATGGACTGTTTTACCGATGTATTTACTACGTTTCTGGACCTGGGAACATTTCAGTTGCGTTGCTGTCTATGGAAGGTCAGATAGCTCTCCGATTTCATCAAAAATATCTTCATTTGTGTTCCAAAGATGAACGACGGTCTTACGGGTTTGGAACGACATGAGGGTGAGTAATCAATGACATCATTTTAATTTTGGGGTGAACTAACCCTTTAATGCTCTATTGCATTTGAAAATAACCTACACTAAATCCTACCCTAAACTTAGCCAATAGTGTTAGCAACAGCAAATGTTAGAGAAAAAATAAATAGACTTTTGCTGAAGCAACCATGACATTTTAGAATGCATCTACAAGTCTTTGAGCTCTTATATATTGACTCGTGTTTCACAGAACTCGTACCCGAGCGCTGTGCATCTCAAATGCAATGCTGTACCAGGTTAGCTACCAAGCAAGTTCACTGTCATCACATCTGAAAGGCCATACATATGGAGCTGTTTATGAGGTGCAAACATCACAATGTATTAATTTACAAATCATCTGCCAGTGTAATTATAATTTAAATAAGTGTGAGTAAATGATAACAGAATTTTCATTTCCGGGTGAACTGTAATTCACTTTAAGAGTGAATTAGTGTAAAACTCTAGAAACTGGGTCATCCTAAGGAGAAGTCCAGCTTGCCAAATCTCATGCGCATTAAAGCACGGCAATTGATTCTAAAACAGGCATCCAATCACTTTTGTTTAAGCTTATTCTTTTCTCTTGTGTCATTTTAACCAAATCTCTACAATGCTGCTCCTTCTGACTGAATAAGCGTGTCAATAGGTTATTTCTAGGGCATGCATATAGATTGTAATGTATTTCTCTGTTAAAGCCGAGTAAATACATTTACTATAAATAAACAGCAAACAATCTATAAAGGCATGGATCTAGAAAGGCACTAGTGCTCTATTATAATACTGGACACACTTCCTTCTGACAGGATGCCACAGGAAGTCAATGTACCACTGACAGCTCAGAGTAACACCTCAAACAGCCTCTCCAAAAGAACAGACGAATAGAGACAGACATACAGTATCAAAATAGGTTCCTGTTTCTTTTCACACTAGAGGACAGCTGGAGGGGACAAGAACTCTCTGAACCAGAACACATTTCTTTAGGCATTGTTATCCCCTAAATGAAAGGCTGTCTATAAGACTTTACTGTAGGTATGCAAGTATGAATATGAATATGATGAATAGGCAACACAGAGCCTGATATCTGATTTCCTGTAATACACTGTAAGGTAAACTGTACTTTAGTAATGTGTTAAATGCATTACCAGGGTTAAATGTGTTAAGTGTTTACCAAGGTTGTGCATCCTTCACTGAACGTTTGAATGTTGCAAAGTCAAGATTTAAAAGCATTGGAGTTGAATGGAGGGAGGGAGGGAGGGAGGGAGGGATGGACGGACATGCAGATGGAGGGATGGAGGGAGGGATCGATGAATAGATGGATGGATGGACAAACAGATGGAAGGAAGGGTAGATGATGGATGGATGGACATACAGTACAGATGGATGGATGGACAAGATGGATTGATGTATGGGTGGACACATGGATGGATGGGTGGGTGGATGGATATTTTGATTACATAGATAGGTGGAAGTATGGATGGACAGACAGACAGATTGAAGATGGATGGACAGATGGACATATAGATGATGGTTGGGTGGGTGGGTGGGTGGGTGGGTGGATGGATGGATGGAATGAAGGATGGAAGGATAGATGATGGATGGACGAATGGACGGATAAATGAAGAATGGACAAGATGAATGGACATAGATGATAGATGGGCAGACATACGGACAAAGAGATGGATGGATGGATGGATGTACAGATAGATGATGGATGGGTGGATGGATAGATGGATGAACAGATAGACATATAGATGATGGATGGGTGGACGGACGGATGGAAGAACGGACACAGATAGATGATGGATGAATGGATGGATGGATGGGTGGATGGACAGACAAATATATGATGATGGATGGATAATATATATTTTTGATTAGATAGATATTCATTAGATATTTATTCAGGCCAGTAGGTGTCATTAAAACATCCAGGAATGTTTGAACAAAGTAGACACTGCGAAATTTGAACAAAAAACATACTGAATTCACATTTAAGTAGACTCTTGTCTAGGTAATCCAAGTCATATTCAATGCTATCTTTCAATAAAACGTAACATTTTGTGCTAGTACAGCCATAAACTAATGTGTACAGGAGATTAATTAAATCTGCTGTAAGAATAATGAAAATGTGCCGTAATTGTCATTGAAAAGCGTCTGCTAGAAAGGACTGATTAAGTGGCTTTGCTTATAGAGTTGTCTTTTGGGAAGAAAGCATTCACATCTATCAGCGAGTGCAAATTAAGTTCAGTTGCAATTTTTCACTGTGGCAAAAGAATGCTCTGAGCAGCAGCATGTGCCTGCTGGTTTTGTCTTTAAAGCACATCTTGTGAGGGTGATACTTTTATTCTCTGAGTGTTTTATTCTGAGGAAGAAAAGAGCACAGCTGTGTTCCTTAAATAAAGATACTTAAGAAAGCGTTGTGTACGGTTGCAGAAAATAAGCTTGGTAGCGCATGATAAAAGTGGTTAAAAGCAACTCCTCTTAAATCAGAAGCTGAGCCCTTCCAAAACATTATTTTTTCTGTTTCCATCCCATCTTGTAAATTCCACTGAAAGCACTCTTCAGATAGGATTATTTTTTTTCAAACTTTGGATAGGATTAATTTACAATTATAATGAGATGACAGCAGAACTAGATCCACCAATTATTTTAAAAAGTTAAAATATCTAATGAAGGTGCATCAGGTAGTGAAATGTAAAATGTATCTTTAGTTACACACTTGAGGAAGGTGAAAATATATTAAAAGTGAAGGAAAACAGTTTGCTAGACATGTTCACTTCTGACTGGATTAAATGGGATTTTCTGCAAAACACTACCAAAGTCCTGAGGGAAAACATGTCCGGACAGGGCTAAATACAGTGTGACAGACGGATACAGTGAACGACGTGTTAAAATTCACAGGTGGTGCGGGTCACGCCTGCATAAGTGTTATGGGTATGTTCATGTGCAATATTGGTTATTTCTACACCACCGGATGAATGGATGATGGATTTTCAGTAAATGTTTAGTGTTGAATAAAGAAGCAAAGTGATTTCAAATTGCATCAACTAAATGGGTGTTTTGAATGAAATAAGTCTCAAAATTGTGTGATTATTATTATTTTTTTATCAAATATAAATAAATAAATGAATACAATTAATGAAAATAACTCTTCTAAAGAAAAATAGAAATGTCTAGGCAAATAACTGACAGAATAAGTTTAAGCTAAAACTAAAATACTATATATATATATATATATATATATATATATATATATATATATATATATATATATTAAGAATATAAAAAAATAAAAATGACAAAAGCACATAACAAAATGACTAAAACTTAAAGTAAAATAAAAATATAATATTATATATATAAATAACATCAAAATAATACTGCCTGTAAATATTATAACTAAACAAACTCAAAATGAAATGAAGTAATTAGTTACCACCCAACACAGGGACGGATGGGTGTTCTGCTATTACAAATGGCAGTAGGGTTTTACTCTTAGCAATCTGCTAATTGCTTTCTTAATGAATATTAAACCAGTGTCAAGAAATTCAGGGTTTTATTTTCACTGGGCCCCCAGTCAGATGCTTTTAAAGAAACACAACAATTATCCACTTCACAGCCAGACAAAAGCAAAGTCCAGAGCTTCCCTGATATCTTAATTAGATCAGATCATGTGTGCTTTAAATGCAGGCAATGTAAATTGTGCCTTTGGATGAAAAAGGTGGATGTGCTTGTTATTCAAACAGTGGGACAGATGGTTGGTGCAACCTGCCCGTCTCGTACCCCCTTGTGTTCAATAGCTGCATGATTGTACCACCTAAAACCTCTTTTCAGTGGAGGAAAGGACATATTTCTCTGTAGAGCCACTTTTACTCCAGGTAATATGGATTTTATTGTATATTTTTCATGAACCCACCATTAACAGGAGTGCGTTTCCCCAAAATGAGCTCAATTATTAGTAACGCGGGGACTAAATTATTGAAATGAAAATGTCCTGTCTAAAACTAGCATATGCAGATATTTGACTGGACCCAGATGTCCTGGTTGTTCTAAAATCATTGAGCACACCTGCAGCAGCACCTGCACTGATCGCATGAGTAGCATGTTATATAACCTCCACTGTTTAAAGACCATGCACCTGGTATATGAATATTTACAGTTTTTCTCAGTCGCTTTGGTGCATTTCTCAGATCAGAAATGCAATTCTCAAAACTATTTGTTCAACCTCCACAACATCTAGTCACTTGTGCACATCATAAAACAGTTTCTCATTCTTTTGAACAAGTTGCGATTGCTTTGGTACATTCATGCAACTAGATGTTCTCCAGGCTGAATCTTTTTAAAAATGTATTGCTTTTTCAGCCCTATGTTGCCCCCGTGCCAACATTTTTGAGACGTTATGTAATACATTATATTTAAACATTTGTAAATAAATTCCGTATTTGTTTATAAAAACAAATACAATATATCTGTGTGTGTACATAGTGTTCCCTACATTATGGGTACCAAATGTCCCAACAAGGATATCATTCCATTTTTTTTTTTTTGACCCTCTATGAGGAAAACAGTTTATAAATCATACAGTTTTTTTTTTTTTTGAAAATCTAAGCTTAACACAACTTCTCCAGTTTATGCACTTCCATTTTTTTTGTTCACTCATTCAGTTTATTGACAGTCAATGCTATGTGTTGCACTCTGAATGCGGCATAGGATGGGCTTCTTAACTATCTTAACCAGATTGCACATGCAAACAAACACAGCCCACATACTGATAATGACTGATGACGGCTGTGTTGAAAGAGTACGTTCAGGAGGAACATATACACTGCAGTCATGTTTCCCTGGATGAACTTAAGAGTAGTTGTGCCCAATCAGTCCTGATTAGCAGATGGTTAATGTGTGAACTGGGAAGCGGAGAAGGACTAATGTTCCGTTCATCATGAATGACTGATGAGCTGATTAAATGACTCCCAGCAAGGGCATCTCTGGCCTGCAGTGGTAAAGAGAGTGAAGTCTGCGTTATCTGCACCATTTCTTCACTTTCACATGCCAGGTTCTCTTTATGCTGCTATGGAAGTGCGAAACCACTGCCTGGTTGTGACAAAAGGCCGTTATCAGTGTAGATTACAGGCCGTAATCTAGATTACTGCTGGTTTACAAATCCCCATCCAAATACTGCATTTGAGCATACAAGATTAGCAACTTGTCAGTGATCTAGTAATGCAATTATTCTATTGCCATTGTTGCTGGTATGCTATTACTTACTGTAACAATTAGAAGTGTGCACATTTATTCATTCATTCATTCATTCATTCATTCATTCATAGATGTTTAACGTTCAAATCGGAGGTATTATATTTAAATAGCATGTCATTAGACTAGACTTTGATAATTGAATCAAAATTAATTGGTTGATTGATTGATTGATTGATTAATTGATTTACTTACTGCAATAAATGAAAAAAAAATCAGTAAGTATCCATGAAAATGATAAATAAATAAACAAACAAATAAACAAATGAATGAACGAATGTTTTTTTTTTCTCGCTTGTTTTTTTTTTTTTTTACTGTTTGATATTTCTATTCATCAAAAAATCCTGAGTGGAAAATAAATAAATAATTAAAAACATGGTATCATGGTTTCTACTTTAAGTGTCAAAACTGTTTTCAACATTGATCATAAGAAGAAATGTTTCTTGAGCAGCAAATTAGCATATTCAAATGATTTCTGAACAATCATGTGAAACTGAGTACTGGAGTAATGATGCTGAAAATTCAGTTCTGTATCATAGGAATAAATTACATTTTAAAATATATTAAAATAGAAAACTATTACTTTAATATTTGTAATAACATTGCAATATTGTTGTGATATTTGATCAAATAAAAGCAGCATAGTCTTCATTCAATATTATTAAAAAAAAATATTAATAATAAAAAATACAGACCCCAAACTTGTGAACATGCATAAAACATGATTTTTTTTTTTTTGTATCCAGATTTTTTTCCAGATTTCTGGAATGGAATCCATGCCCTTATATGGCACCCAAAGCTGCAGACTGTCAAAATGTTGAGTTTGCATTTCGATCAACCACACCTCCTCTTCCCTCCTCCCAGGATTTCATCATTCCTGCAGTGCCCCAGATCAATTTTTAATTATGGACGTCACTATGACTCCCCTCCCTCTACTGGAGTGAGACGACACGCTTTAATTAAAACAATGTGTCACAGCCCTGCAGATAAAACAGCTCTCCCTGGCCTAGATAGTGATTTTAATGACAGCCGACAACAGGTAGCCTTAAAGAAAAGATGCTAATCTAGCAAAACAAAAGAAATTGGAATCATTGTTATGAAAGAGAAGGATTCTCCCTGCCTCAGACCATATTGTCTTTTTGAATACAAAGTGGTTTAATAATTTAAAAGTGAAATGTGTAAATTCTGTGCTACTGCAAAGGTAATAATAATAATGGCTGTTTTCAAACCAGGAAGGTCAGTGATACCTGCAGAAAGCTGTTATTTTAAATCTAGATGTTACTTTTAATGGCTAATATATTTGGTGCCTGATTAGAATTGAAAAAAATAAAAATACTATTTTTATTCCTAATCATGAAAATATGTGTATTATACACATTATACATATTTTATATAACATTATATTTCTAAAGCATTTAGTAAAGCTAAAACATTTCTCTTTCTTTGTTTTTCTGATGGAACCACTGAGTGTTTCAGAGGGAAATAAACTAATGAAAGAAATTAAAGATATACTAATTGTTGTCTGTCCTCATTAAGCTGAGAAAGGAAAAGGTATTTTAACTTTGAACCAATTACACACTTCACCTTGCAGTTAAACATTAAACATTTCTGCACATCTTCTTTATGTATTGCATTCATTTAACATTTCTGTAGCATCAACCATTTATTAAAGATGCCTTTGCTTCGTTTTTCATGTCTTTTTCATCCTCTATACCACAGTCGTTCTAAACGAAGCATAAAATTAATTTTCCTTGTGGGGGTGTAATTAGCATGTATTAGTAAGCTGTGACACTGGCGATTTATTCTATATTGGGTCTGCTGTGTTCTGAGAGAATGTATTTTAACCCCTATTTTCTGTTTGCCATTTATTTTTTTAAGTTATTTTTGGGGGGCTTTTATGCTTTTTTTATTGTGGATATAGATTGGCGACAGGAAAGCATTGGGTGGAGAGAGGGGAGCAGGATCGGCAAAGGACCTCGAGATGGGAAACGAACTCGGGTCGCCATGAGCGCAGTTGCGCTGTATGTCGACGCACTAACCACGAGGCTATTGGCGCCGCTGTTTGCCATTTTTAAATCATAAATTAAATTTCAATTTAACCTTCCTGAATTTTTTTTTCTTTGTTTTCTAAAATGTGTTATTGCTGTTAAAACTGAACCCAACACATTATCTAGTGTTTTCCCTTTAATCATATTTGCCCAATTATTGTTATTATTATTATTATTATTAATAGTAGTAGTAGTAGTAGTAGTAGTAGTAGTAGTAGTAGTAGTAGTTGTTGTTGTTGTTGTTTATAATAATAATATAATATAATATAATATAACGTAATATTAATGATTTGGCCCAATTGTGCAGCATTACAAATAGCCACAACAAACCTAAAGTTTTTATTATTATTATTATTTATTATTATTATTATTATTATTATTATTATTATTATTATTATTATTATTATTATTATTATTATTATTGATATTATTATTATTATTATCAAATAACATTTTAAATCACATTTTAAATTGTATTCACAGATTTTATAATGAAAAAAAATCCCTTAAAGTAGTGCAGCCCTAGCAGTTGCCTTTCTAAAGGTCTTGTGGTAAAATTTATGGATACACTCTTTGACTAGGTCAGACGAACATCTAAAAGAAATTTGAAGGCAAAATAACAGGTTAGTTTCAAAATAACCATTATATGGGGTCCGGAACCTCAAACAAAGCCATAAAATGAATTTTAACAACATAAGGGGTAAACAAATTTGCTTGAGTGGTCCATTTCAAACACGATTTTCCATAAATAAGCAAGGTTGCGTCACGGGGGTCTCGATATTAAAGCTTTCCAATTCATAGTTCAGCTCAACGATCAAAAGAGCACTATCTAGGCCGAAATGCATCTGTTGTAATGTAAGCACACCCCTCCCTTAAGCTAAACAGCAAAGCCCTTTAGCTAGCATGTGTGACTGAGGTTTCACTTTAATGCAATAAAGGCATTTTCTTAGCCAAACCATCTCCTCCTAGAGCTACTTAAAGTCCCTGTGCTTACAGTGAAACCAGGCAGATTTGAAGAAGTGACTAGCACCACCATATTTTTCCCCGTTTATCAAATCAATCGATCCTTAGAAGGAAAGAGGAGAGATTTATGAGGCCATGCTCTTCTGTTGAACCAGCTTTTTGCTCTCTGCTCTCTGCTCTTTCTCTCTCTCTCTCTTGCTATTTTTCTTTTTTATCTCAGAATTTTGTTTATTGTGCAACTTTGGCCAGCAAATCTTCTCCACTTCTTTTTTATGAAGATGTGGTGAAAGAAAAGCCTTCAGCGCTCTGAAGAAGAAGAGTGAGTGAGTTTCTTTTGAGGACATTCACATAGAAATATTCAAGGTGACTGGGAATCTTCTTTCGGACTGGAACTGATGGATTATCCGGGCAGTTTGCGAATGAGCCTAGTTTGTTGAGCGTTTGATCTTGACCTGAATCCAATAGGCCATTTATTTTCATTATTCTGTGTAAAATTATAGCTATTGCTTTGGCAGATGATGACTATAAAATGGTAAAGCATCCTGCGCTGCCCACCTGAGGCCTACACAAGGTCTGCCAGTTGAAAAGCCATATTGTGAAACTTAACGAGTTGTTTGTCGGACAGCGGCTTTGCTACAAAAAGCCCTATCTCTCCATAACACTGGCATTGGAAGCTGTTTAGCCGACATTGTGAAACACAATTCAATCCTCCTCCCCTCCAGTCTGTCAGGCAGTTACCTCAAACCGTTTCCTCCTCTGGCTGAGCACAAGATAGCATTCAGAAATGCAGCTAGGAGTCGGCAGGACAGTTTAAGCTTGTACCAATTTAATTGCAGGAATGCATCTTTCCCAGCGTGGCCTGATCGCCCACGGCATTTACACGGAAAGATGAGAAGCTGCGTTGTGGCTCCCCGTGTTCTCTGGGCTTTCTGCTTCTGTCGCTTCTGGTATATTTTCCAGTTTTGTGTTTCTTACAATTAAGACTATCTCAAATGTCCATGGCTGATAGGAAAAAAAGAGACCTATTAGATTCCGGTGCTGAGACGTGAAATACAGTAAATATGAACCGCTAATATTCAATTAAGGCAGTTACATGGGATTTTAAATACATTTTATGAAATAAGAGGAAACCTCAGTTGGAAGTTTAGCCCTCTGGTAATGTTTTCTTTGCATTCTGGGTAATGTTGGAATGAAGTTACATTTGAGGATGGAAAATTTATATGATTTACATCAATAAACATTTATATACATATATATATATATATATATATATGTATGTTGGTACATCGCCAGTTGTTGTCTTGTAGGCAAACATCAGTACTTTGAATCTGATGCAAGCAGCTATTGGCAGACAGTGAAAACTGATGAGGAGAGGTGTGACGTGGGCTTTCTTCGGCTCGTTGAAGGCCACTCTTGATGCTGCATTCTGGATCAGTTGCAGAGGCTTGATAGTACATGCCGGAAGAGCATTACTATAGTCCAGTCTGGAGAGAACAAGAGCTTGGAGAAGGAGTTTTGTTGCCTGCTCTGATAGGAAGGGTCTAATTCTCCTAATGTTGTATAAGGCAAATCTTCAGGACCCGGCCGTTGTAGCACTATGGTCTGTGAAACTTAACTGATCCTCAACTGATCATCAATCACCACTCCAAGGTTGGGATGAGTTATGGTTGACAAACATAGCTGTATAGAGAAGTTGTGATGAAGTGCTGGGTTGACTGAGACCACGAGCAGTTCTGTCTTAGTAAGGTTGAGTTGAAGGTGTTGGTTCTTCATCCAGCCAGAAATATCTGTCAGACAGGCTGCAGTCTGAACAGATGCCGTCAGATCATCTGGTTGGAATGAGAAGTAGAGTTGAATCAGGCATGTGATCAGCTAGAGACAAAAAAGAAGGAAAATCTGACCACGCCCCAAGTCACGCCCACAAGCCACACCCACAAGCAACACCCCCAGCACTTAATAAAAATATATATTTTAGCACATTAAAAGATATATCTTATACTGTAAGAATACATACTATTGTCCTGTAAAAAAATAAAAAGCAGCACTTAATAATCATGATAACAATATAATATATTATAATAAAGTACTATAATATATTACAGTAAAGTACTGTATATAGTATATAGAATTGTTATTATTATTAAAGTACCTGCCAAGAGTTTGGAAACATTACAATTAATGATTCTGAAATAAATATCTTCTGCTCATCAAGGCTGAATTTATTTGATTAAAGTAAAAAAAAAAACAGCAATGTTGTGAAATATAATTACAAATTTAAAAAAAAAAAGTTTTCAATTTTAATATATTATAAAATGTAATGTTATTCCTGTGATGCAAAGCAGAATTTTCTTCATCATTACTCCAGTTTTCAGTGTTGCATGATCTTTTAGAAATCATTACAATTTATTTGACTCTCAAGAAACATTTCTGATTATTATCTATGTTGAAAACAATGTTGCTGCTTCATATTTTGTGTGGAAATGGTGATACACTTTATTTTTCAGGATTTTTTGATAAATATGAAGTTTAATGAATAGCATTTATCAAATATATTAATTAAATTTGTTAATGCATTTATTAAATATAAATCATTTTAAATGTCTTCACTCACTTTTTTATCACTTTCATGCATGAATAAAATTATTAATTTCTCTCTCTTTTATAAATATTATACAAATGTTTGAGTGGTATCATTGTTTCCACAAAAAACATTAAGCAGCAAAACTGTTTTTAACATTGATAATAATGAGAAATGTTTCTTGAGCAGCAAATCAGCATATTAGAATGATTTCTGAAGGATTATGTGACACTGAAACTTCTCTTTGTAAACAACAACATATTTATAAACGTTTCTAATGACGAATGTTCAGTGTTGGGGAGTAACTAGTTACATGTAACGGAATTACGTAATTTAATTACAAAATAAAAGTAATTGTAATCAGTTACAGTTACTGAGAAAAAAATGTGTAATTAAATTACAGTTACTTATGGAAATGTTAAGGATTACAAAGTGGGTTACATCTGATTTTATCACACATACTCCCACATACAGATTTAATTGATTTCTTTCATAAATTGCAGTGACTGCTCTAAAATATGAAACACCAATGTTTCAGAAGTTTATAACATGCTTATTCGATAACTCTTATATTTTCTATATGGGTTTATGTATATGCTTTATTTTTTATTTTTAACTGTTTTTTTTTTCTAAGGCATTGTTAGACCCAGTGTTTCCTGTCATAACTATGCAAAGATTTGATTTCAAAAACAGTATCATCGCTATTAAACTATTTCTTGTTATGATTTTAAATCTGTATTTAACCTCTGAATGATCTTAAAGTAAGTCTGATTTTCTTGGTGGCTGTGCTTCAAAGGGGACAATCGGTTCAATCGGATGCCCATTTTCCACAAGTTGGTATGATTCTTTAGGGTCTTCTTGAAATGGTCTCAGTGGTCGTGAAAAACAACACCCTTTTTACCTGGTCAAAAACAGCTCTGTTCACAGCGACTCGTTTCGGTGCATATCTCTTTACATGCTAATGAGCTCTGATGACCCCGCCCCTCTCTTCTGTGGAAGAGCAAAGGCAATTCGCAAATAATTAAAACAAATATAAAGAGTGAGACTTTCTTCTTCTGGACATGCAGCTGGATCATGAACAATGGGTGCTGATCCATCCTTGAGTTTTAACTTTTTAACAAAACCTGCCTTGAATTGTCCCTCATTCAGAAAGCAGTCTGGAGTCAAATGATTTGCGCAGACATAAACAAATTTAGTGAAAGAAAAGTGAAGTGACGTGTGGCCAAGTATGGTGACCCATATTCGGAATTTGTGCTCTGCATTTAACCCATCCAAGTGCACACACACACACACACACACACACACTGTGAACACACATCCGGAGCAGTGGGCAGCCATATTGCTGTGGCACCCGGGGAACAGTTGGGGGTTTGGTGCCTCGCTCAAGGGTCTCACCTCAGTCGTGGTATTGAAGGTGGAGGAGAGCACTGGTTATTCACTCTAAAATCAAAATTGCTTGATAATTGAGACTGTTTAGGTTTTTGGGTGGAAAAAAAAGGAGTGAATCTTTATCATTAGGGTTGTGTCCAATCAAATGTCTCATTTAAAATAAAAATATTATAATCTTAATTCAAGAGATGAAGGATTTCGAAAGTCTGGCAGTAATCAGCGTTGAGCACTACTGTAAGGTTAACCCTGCCTGCTTTACATGTTTGAAAATGATTACCAGTTGAAAACATTAGAAATTTAGAAAAGTAATCAAAAAGTAATCAAATGTAATCAGTTACATTACTTTAATAAAGTAATTGAAAAGTTACACTACTTATTACATTTTAAGTAGGGTAACTTGTAATCTGTAACCTATTACATTTCCAAAGTAACCTTCCCAACACTGCGAATGTTGCATTCCTAAATGCAAATTAAATGGGCTCAAACCAATCGCAGCGCAGCTAGCACTAACAGTGAATAGAAACTAATAACAGTACTGTAACAGCAGACATGTAGCGTGTCAGACTACAGCCTATTATATAATTACAACACAAGCTTTGGGAGTTTTATGACAGCACTAGCAATCTCAAATTATCACCGCCATTCATAAAAAAATCACCGGGTCGAGTAACACGTTTCAGCGCTGATTCTGGCGCTTTAAATCATTTGAACACTTTTAACTGTCCTGCAGATGGTACCGCGAGCTCGTGCAGCGCTCTCAGGATCATTCCATCCATGATGTTTTAGAAAACAATCTTATTGCAGTTTATTTAGGTAATAGCTCAAGGTCATTTGTGCAATTTCAATCATCATGCAGCAACCGACCAATCCCCCCACCTCTCAAAAGAAAAAAAGCTCGGATCTACGTGAATCACATGGGTCGTCCCTCAGAGGTCATAAAATATGGAAATCTGTATTTATACAGAAAAATCACATCCCTGTTGAATGTCATCAGCATAGCAGTGATAGGAAAAGCCATGTTTCTGAATGACAGATCCTAATGATGACATGTAGATGGTGAAGAGAAGTGGTCCAAGCACTGAGTCATGAGGAACCTCAGAAGCAAGAAGTTGTTACTTAGAAACCTCACCCCTCCTGAAGGACCTACCTGTGGGGTAAGACTTGAACCACTAGAGTGTGGTTCCTGTGGTGCCCATATCCATAAGGGTGGACAGGATGATCTGGTGATTAACTGTGTCAAAAGCAGCAGACAGATCCAGCAAGATGGGTACTGAGGATTTGGAAAATGCTCTTGCCAGTTTTAGAGCTTCAGAATTAATTTAATTTATAAATTAAATTATTAATTTATTTTTAATTTATCTATTTAATATAATATATAATCTATCCATCTGATATATGTATGCATGTAATATGTAATACTATATAATTTATTTAAAACATTTTCAATACATTTTAATAAACTTCATTTTAACACTTATTTTTTTTTATCACTTTCACTGAAAAAAGGGGGAAAAACTAATGAATGTTTAGAAATGAAAAAAAAATAAGGTAATAAAACTGTTTCTACTATATTTACTTAATATAGTATAAAATTATGCAGAATTTACATATACATTTATTCATTCAGCAGACACTTTTATCCAAAGCGACTTACAATTGAGGAATACAACAAGCAATTAATCATAAAGAGGCAAATAAACATAGGAAGTGCTCGTAATACAAAGTTTCAGATATTGTTCAGATTAGGATGATTTTTTTTTGTTTTTTTTGTTTTTCAAGGATGCAGTCAATTGGTGACGAACGAGATGAGTTTTCAGCTGTTGCATAAAAGTTGTCAGTGATTTAGCATTTCATATGGGGTGGGAAGATTATTCCACCAGCTAGGAATGGTGAAGGAAAATTTTGTGAAAAGTGAATTTATGTGCCTATCGTAAGAGTGAGTGGAAGTAGGGGGGTTCTGAGCCTGTGGCTGTTTTATATGGAAGCATCAAGGTCTTGAACTTCATGTGAACTGCAACCGGTAGCCAGTGCTGATAGATAAAGAGCGGTGTGACATGGGCACTTTTGGGCTTGTTGAAGACCAGTTGTGCTGCTGTATTCTGAATCATGTGTAAAGGTTTGATTGTACATGAAGGAAGTCCAGCCAGAAGAGCATTTTAATTAATCCAGCCTAGAAATGACAAGGGCCTGGACAAGAATTTGTGCAGCATGCTCCATTAGGAAGGGCCTGATTTTCTGATGCTGTGCGATGCAAACCTGCAACATCAAGCGGTTTTTGCAATGTGGTCCTTGAAAGTCAGCTGGTCATCAAAGATTACACCCAAGATTTCTGACAGAACTTGATGGGGTAATTGTTGATGAACCTAGCTGGATGGTGAAATCATGCTATAGAGTCGGAGTGGTAGGGAAGACGAGAAGCTCAGTCTTTGCCAGGTTGAGCTGTAGGTGATGTTTTTTCATCCATGCCAAGATGTCTGCCAGGCAGCCTGAGCCTCCGTGCAGCTACCGTTGGATCATCTGGTTGAAATGAAAGATAGAGCTGTGTGTCATAAGAAAAACAAAGGTAAGAGAAACCAAGAGCCTGTATGATGAATTGCTGTTATATTAAAGGAATAGTTGACCCAACAATTAAAATTCTGTCATTAATTACTTACCCTCATGTCGTTCCAAACCCGTAAGACCTCCGTTCATATTCGGAGCACAAATTAAAGGTGCTGTATGTAGGATTGACACCTAGTGGTTGAACTAGGTATTGTAGTCCAAATTCAAAATATTGGAGACGTTTTTTTTTCACCAGCCCCTCCTCCTCGGACTTAAGGCAGCGCAGGTTGCCAGATTAACGACACCAACAGGAAGGGTTCAAGGTTCAAGGTTCAAGGTTCTTGTTTATTTGTCACATACACAATCATACAGGGTATAATCAGTAGTGAAATGTAGGTCAGGACAGGTCCGCTCAATGGACAGTGCAAAAAAAAATAAAAATAAAAGATGATACATAACACAGGAGCATATATATAATATAGGTAGGAATAAGATAAAAAATAAAGTAATAATAATAATAATAGTAAAAAACAAGAATAAAATAAGGAGTAAAATGTGCAATGAACTAAAATGTGCAATATAGTCTACTGTGGGTTTAATAAATATTAATATAACCAGGGATGTGCAAGAGGAATGTGCAAACAGGTTGTACCGGGTATGTACACATAGCAGCAATGCGGAAGATGGAGAATGATGGGTGTTACAGTTAATTAAATTGAGTCCAGTAGATGTTATGAGACTGAGTTTAGGAGCCTGATGACCTGAGGGTAGAAGCTCCTCCTCAGTCTCTCAGTTTTTGCCATCACACTTCTGAAGCGCTTGCCCAATGGCAGTGTGATGAAAAGACAGTTTCCGGGGTGATTTGAGTCCTTGATTATTTTTACAGCTCTGCTTTTGCAGCGTTTCAGGTAGATGTCCTGCAGAGAGGGGAGGGCAGACCCAGAGATGCGCTCAGCTAAGCGCACGACTCTCTGCAGAGCTTTGCAGTCCTGATTTGTGGCGTTACTGTACCACACTGAGATGCACTGAGTCAATACGCTTTCTATGGCCCCTGAATAGAAAGTTTTCAGGATTGCTGGTGAGACCCTGAATTTCCTCAGCTGTCGCAGATGATACAGTCTTTGCCTGGCTTTCTTGACCTGTGTTTGAATGTGTGCAGTCCAAGTCAGGTCCTCGGAGATGTTTACACCGAGGTACTTGAAGCTGCTCACCCTCTCCACAGGGGTCCCGCTGATCATGAGAGGAGTGTAGGGCCGCTGCTGTCTCTTCCTGAAGTCTACAATCAGCTCTTTAGTTTTGTTCACGTTCAGAGAGAGACAGTTGTCCTGGCACCATGCTGTTAGTCTCTCCACCTCACCCAAGTATGCGGTCTCATCATTGTTGGAAATGAGGCCCAGAACCACAGTATCATCAGCAAATTTAACAATAGAAGTGGAGCTGTGAGAGGACACACAGTCGTGTGTGTAGAGAGAGTAGAGCAGGGGACTCAGAACGCAGCCCTGCGGGGCTCCTACGTTCAGGGTGATGGAGTTGGAGGTGAACTGGCCCATTTTCACCACTTGTGGTCTGCCGGTGAGGAAGTCTTGGATCCAGTCACAGAGTGAAGTGTTTAGGCCGAGGTCTGAGAGTTTCACAGCTAGCTTGGAGGGGACTATAGTGTTGAAAGCTGAGCTATAGTCAATGAATAACAGTCTGACATAATTGCCATTTTTGCTGTCAATATGAGTGAGGGAAGAGTGCAGTACCTGAGAGATGGCATCGTCAGTAGACCTATTTGGGCGATAGGCAAACTGAAGAGGGTCCAAGGTAGCAGGGAAGGAGGAGCATATGTGTTTCTTTAAAAGTCTCTCAAAAACCTTCATGACTGTTGATGTGAGGGCCACTGGTAGATAGTCATTCAGGCAAGAGGGTTTACTGTTCTTAGGCACAGGGATGATGACAGATTTCTTAAATGAGGTGGGAATCACAGAGGTAGCAAGGGACTCATTAAAGATGGAAGTAAACAAACCAGCAAGCTGATCGGTGCACGATCTCAAGACGCGTCCGGTAATCCCATCAGGTCCGGCGGCTTTCCTGATGTTTACTCTCCTTAATTCTCTCCGAACCTCGTCCTCCGTCACGGTGATAACATGATCAACATCGCTGCTCTGTCTGCCGCTTCCTGACGCGCTGATCGGCACAGTCGCGCCGCCGTTGCGTTCGAAGCGGCCGTAGAAGATGTTTAGCTCTTCGGCCAGCAATGGATCTGCTCTCACCTCGGCGGAGGGGTTATTTCCAGAGGAACAGATGGTCTTCAGTCCCTGCCACATGCGTCGAGAGTCATTGAGCTGAAAGTGTGACTCAATTCTCTCTCTGTATCGGAGTTTAGCAGCTCTAACTGCCCGTCGGAGAGCATAACATGATGCTTTGTACTCGTCCATGTTTCCTGACAAAAGACCGGCGTTGTATGCGGCAGTGCGTTGGTTAACCGCAGCACGGATTGATCTGTCCACCCACGGTTTCTGATTAGAGAATGTCCTTATTGTTACCGTTTCAGTGGCTTGGTCAGTTAGCATGTAAACAAAGCTTAGTGCTACATCCGTGAACTCGCTGACGTCAGCTGAACATGCCCGGAACATGTCCCAGTCGACGTCATCAAGAGACGCCTGCAGCATAGCTTCAGAGTGGGAGGACCAGCGCGTCACTTCCCTCTTCCCCGGGGATTCCTGAACGATCCTTTGTTTATATTCCGGTGTGAGGAAAATGGCGGCGTGGTCAGACTTACCAAAAGCTGGCTGGGACCGAGCTTTATAGGCATTCTTGAACTGAGTGTAGCAATGATCCAGTGTATTCGGTCCTCTAGTTGGACAGGATACATGCTGGTGAAAGTTCGGCATGACCTTCCTGAGGTTGGCTTTGTTAAAGTCCCCTGCGATGATAGAGGCAGCGTCAGGGTGTTTGTTGATGAAGCCACTGAGCTCTTCGTGGAGTTTGGACAAAGCCAAGCCGGTGTCTGCCTGTGGTGGAATATAAACGGCAGTAGCGATGACCGCGGAGAACTCGCGGGGCAGATAGAATGGGCGGCAAATAATGGAGAGATGTTCCAGATGAGGCGAGCAGGAACGCGACAGAATGGAGATATTCCTGGGGTCGCACCATTTCTTGTTAATCATGAAACACACTCCACCACCCTTGATTTTTCCGGCCTCAGCTGTTCTGTCCATCCGTAAAACAGAAAAGTTATCAGACGGTGTTACAGCGGTGTCGGGAACCGAGGGGGAGAGCCATGTTTCAGACAAACAAAGGATGTTACAGTCCCTAATGTCCCGTTGGAAACTTGTCCTGGCTCTAAGATCGTCCATCTTATTCTCCAAGGATTGGACATTTGCGAGCAGAATACTGGGGAGAGGAGGACTGTGAGCCCTTTTCCTCAGTCTGTCACGAATTCCAGCGCGTCGTCCGCGGTGTTTCTTGCGCCTCCTGGGATTATTCGGGTCGCTGGATCCGTGGATAAAGTGTCCAGAAGCAGGTTAGTGCAGCGGTGTCCAATGTCCAAAAGTGTTCTTTTGTCATAGGTAAATAGTGCAGACGTTAAACGTGTAAAAAGAGAAAGTAAAAGTACGTAAAAGAGTATATAAAAACACAAATTGAGCGGAGCCATCCTTTAACGTCGACTGAACACAGCAGCGCCGGAAGCGAAAAAAAAAAAAAAAAATACGAGCGCACATGAAGATGAATTAAACTAAATATGCTGTGTTTTCTGCCAACTGGCAACCCGGGGTGCCGAAATACAATTGGGTAAACTGGCAGTGGGCGGGTTTCACAAACCATAACAAACACAGACATTCCGGGCCGGATCGCACATTTTCAAAGGAGAATAACTGACTGTAGCATTGTTTTTCAGATAAACAAGTATGTTAACTTAGCATGTTTCTTAAATATCTGCAAGCATATTATGGTATTTTTATGCTTTAGTAGAGTCAAAATCCTACATACAGCACCTTTAAGATGTTTTTATGAATTCTGAGAGCTCTCTGACCTACCATATACAGCAATGTAATTACCACGATCAAGGTCCAGAAACGTAGCATGGCCATTGGTAAAATAATCCATGTGACATCAGTGGTTCAACCGTAATTTTACAAAGCTACGAGATTACTTTTTGTGCGCAAAGAAAACAAAACAAAAACAAAGACAAATTGTTGAATAAAGTCTTTTTTTTTTTTTTTTTTTGCACAAAAAGTAATCTCATAGCTTCGGAAAATTACGGTTGAACCACTAATATTGAACCAAAAGTATTATTTTACAGGTTTTACAGGATTAGAACGACATGAGGGTGAGTAATTAATGACAGAATTTTCATTTTTGGGTGAACTATCCTTTAACTTATTATTTTACTCAGTTATTTAAGGTTACTTTTTTACTTATACACAATATAAGGAACAAATATATACTTTAAAGCAGAAAAAAACTTTAACAAACAAATTGATGCAGTTTAAGATAAGGTATATACTGTATACACGTAGGTCTCTAAAGGTATACTATCTTGCACGACAGTGGAACAAACATTATTTCTTACTGGTTGAGGACAAGTTACATTAGTTACATTAAATTAGGGATGTTGTCATACTCGTTCTACAAAAGATTGTAAATGCCTCTGCCAAGATGAATGAAACAGTTTATCTGATCATCTTGCAGGAGCATTTAGAAAATTAAACAGACAGTTAAACAGACTCAAGCACAAATGTGGCAGTTTAGTTTTGAGACCTGCCAGATTAATAAAGCAGAATTCAGTGCGTCTCGTTTTCTTGGCTCACTCGTTGATGACATCTTGGGTCTGTCGGCTCCCATTTTGCCATGCTTTATTAGGCCCAGCTCACTTCACAGCACATTAGCTCAGAGACGGGCCAAACTCACACCAGCGTGGGCAGAGCCCAGAGGATTGTGGGCCATGTGAGGATGCAATTGACATTCCTCACAGGAAAGCATTGACATGTATCCCCCTCCTTACTGACTGGCATGCCTAAATGCAATTTCAGCTGCATTTTCATGTCAATATAGAGATATTCTCTGTGACTGAATGTAATCATAGTCCAATCAGACATCTCTCTGAGCACCGGCTGCCGTTACACCTTCATTTGCTGTGATTATTTGACTCCGGGCCGACTGTCAGACTGATGTCACACAAGCAACTGTTTACCTGCAGGAAACAAGCAGTCTTCGTTTTTCCTAATTAGTTGATCTTATTCAGACGACTGGAAAGGAAGAACAATTTAACACTTCTTTTCACTGAGGTGAGCTAGTGTCACAGTTTGCCACAAATAGAGCTGTATATACAGTATATGCCACTGAAAGTCTTGTATTTTAGATATAACTGAGCTTTTATGTTTTAACACTACCACTAAATAAAAATTAAACATTTGGAATGGAAATTGGTCTTTTTATGTTTTTACATTTTTAATTTATTGTGCCAAGTCATTTTGTTGTAGCACCTCTTGTAATGGTTATAATAACACTAATCACTTAATTTAAGTCTAATCTGTTAAGCAGCACAATGATTTATTATTATGATGTTTTGATGGAAAAATAAATAAATAAAGCAGATCAACTGTTATAACTTATAGCTGAGTTGCAGTGTGCATAACCTTTAAGTGTTACCATAGATGTATGTTTTCATACAGTATGTTAAAGTTATGCGGTTTTGGAGAAGCTAGCAATTGCAAGCTAGCTTTGAAAACATAAGATCCTATCCTCCCTGCAAATCACTCTCCAAATCCACGCCTCCTCCAAAACACATGAACGTGCTCCGGCAGGTCAGAGGCTAATCAGTCACATGATGATATATGGCATTGGTGGAGGGTTGAATGCAATGCTGTCAGATTACCTCATGTGAGAAAACATTAGTGAATAATATTGCAATAATAAAGCCTTCCATTCTCACTCATTCTGCAATAGCATAATGGAATGCGCTGATGACATGAACAGGGTTTGTGGAGGTATGCAAATACATACATTGACAGACAGGTAGGACAGCCTATCATAGCCCTCGAACCGAAGATGGACATTGTATGAATTTAATCATGTTTACATTGTTCAATTTAGCTCTTTGGTTTAAGCTTTATTTTAGCTTTAGGGAATCTTACGATTTGATATCGATATGATCAATTGATATTAATCAAAACGTCCAACTTATACCTTATTTAACAATCGTCCAGCGAGTTGTTAGATTTCAGTATATCTGAGAAATTCTGTTTATTCTCGTGGCCACGATATAATAATACAGAATTATTTGAATAACCTTATGACAGTTATGAGCTTAGGTAACGTTATCTGAGCAGAGTTTGATTTGAATATTACACACAGAAAACACATAACACTTCTCTATAAATCAAACAAGAGTTTATTTGCTATCTTACTAAAATACATGAACTAAGCTAAATAACATAAAACAAAATACATACATACACACACGCACAGGCAATGAATTTAATTGAGAATGATTAATATCACTGTTTTGCTATTTCCACACGATTTTCCCCGTGTCGATCATCAAATGGAGAACTATTATCCTTACTTTAGAGATAGATACGACACGATTCAGCAGAATTTTGTTTGGTTACTTGCTTTTAAGTTGAAATGATCCATGTGACTCGAAGAAACCCCGCGTGTCGTTGCGTGACGTCACTCTGGGGATGTCCTTCTGTTGTTGCTTGGTTGCTCGGTGTTGTTTGATGCTCGAAGTTCTTTTCGCGTAGCTTCAGGCTTTCAAGGGTTTCTTCAGAGATTTGACTGAGTGTTGGCTCAATGTTCGAGACTCGGCCAGATGTTAAGGCTAAGAGCTCTTTTTGGAGCAGCTCCAAGTTTCAAGAAGCGCGAATTTCAAGCAGCAGAGAGAGAGAGAGCAAGAAGAGAGTGGTGGTCTGCTTTTTTAGATGAACTGACATCAGCGTGTCCACCAGCGCTCTTCCAATGAAATGGTCCCTGTGGGCGGAGCCCCGCCTACACGGCTCATTTTCCATGCAGTAAATTTATCTGCTTAGTTACTTTGTCACATGAAGAAAATATCCTGGCAGATTTCTATATATGTTATAATCATACATTATGGGCCAAGGGTAATTTTCATCCACACCAAATTATTGCCACTGAAATGAGCTTTCATTAAAACCCAAACAGCAGATATCTGGCATTCTCCAAAGTACATATCTCAGTTATATATATTACATGGCTAAGGCATAGATTAAACTATCCTAAATTCTAAATAATCACACCACGCATGTGACATTAAACAAATGTGATCGGGAAAATTAGACATCAAAAGATTCCAAAAATACCATAGATTCCAATAACACAGCAAGCTTAATTTCATAAAGTACAACTTGAATGTATATATATATTGCAAATAAAATATATATATTGCTTTTGATAACAGAAATAGGTATTATTTGTCTTTTGGGTATAAAGTTTATGAGAGTTTGGATGTTCTTTGTTCAAGAAGAGAAATTGAGGGGTGTTTCAGTTTGGAATGTGAGAGAAACGGGAGGTCAGGAAAGTCAGTTGTCCAGGTCATAAGAATGTCCTGTTTGTGGAGATCTGGTCTTTCTTAGCTTGGACGTCTGTCGTAAAACGTCTTTGTTCTTGATACCATCATTGAGTTACTGCTTAAGCGATCATCCCCAGACCATGTTCAGATCCAGTGATCCTTGTTCCATCCTGGTTAAATGATGGTTAAGTGATAAGAAACCACCGTGAAGTCCTGTTTTAAATACGTTCCAGATTTTCTCCACAAATCTGTCCTTGTTTTATGGGTCTCATGTTGATCCCAAGGGAACAGGCCAGGACAATTGGATGCGGTGGTGGTCATTTGTCAATTTTATGACCACAGCTAAGGGATAGTGAAGAAAATTTCTTTAAGCCTCAGGAATTTGTGGTTGCTCTTAGGGTGTGCGTGTGTGTGTGTCCTTTCTCTCCACAAAAGCATTACACATCACCCTTTTGCTCGGTGAGGTTCCCATTGCGAACGTCGGCGGGCACTGGAACAAGAAGCAGGGAGAACAGGCACACACAAGACACAAACAACATCTCCATCACTGACTGAATCCTGGTGTAGGGTAATTTGGGAAAGAACAGGTTAGGAACTTGAGAAGATGTAGGGGTGCATTCTTTAGGATTACTGGCAATTGAGTCATTCGACGAGGCGGTCTAGGCGTGATCTCAAGCAGGTTGGTTGAGTTCTCAGGTTCAGGTTCTTGGTCGGTTTTATCACGTCGGAAAATGCGTGGGACGCCTGTCGTGCATTTGTTGAAAGACTCTTGAACGGCCTTCACTCGCTTGTGTAGGAGGAAGGCCAGTGTCAATGTCACAACGTACCCTACAATAGTAGAGATGCAAAGCGCTGTGTCAGCGGCAGACCAAGACCGAATAATAGGCGTGCCAGCGGGCGGAAGGCGAGCGATAGCTTCTAAAGCTGTATCAACAGGAGTCAAGTCAATAAGTTGTGTTCCTTCCTCCTTGATCCTTTCTTCCAATTCTGGATCGAGGACGAAGGAGTGCTGTTTGAAGAAGGGTGAGATTTCAATTTCAGCCTGATACTCATCGTCAGTAAGGTGATACAATGCTAACTCGTCAATATGGAGGATCGAGCCCTTAGGGACAGTGATCCATAAAGTTTGGTTGGGCAAGGTAATGCGTGTGGCTGTGTCGTGTTGATCGTATGTGAGGGTAGCTGTTCGTGGCGGGGTGTTGACCAGCCATCGGTTTCCGATGATTTCGGCTTGCATTACCTCGACTTGAGAACGTGGTGTCGCTTCGGCGGGGCAGCTAGTGTCGGGTCTAATGGATTCTAGGCCGCAGATGCCCTCAGTATTATCGCGTACGAAAGGTTTACTCGGGCAAAGGAAGTGAATGTCCTTCGTGCGCGTACACATCCTCAGGTTTGGGACCAAGTACAACTGTTCGTTGCTATCGTGATACGCAACGACTTCAGGAGTGTGGATTTTGACATAGGTGTTCCCTTGCCAAAATCCCACATTCACAATGTCTTTGAGCCGGTAAATGCTATTAGAGTCGATAATGGGCAAACTGAGGAGAAAGGCCAAGTCACCTGCTTCCGGGTCTACGTACAAGGGAATAGCGCTACCCAGGGAAAAGGTGAGATGGGTTTGGATGGGACTAGCAGGGCCCGCGGTGGCCGAAGTTATGATGTTTTGGACAAGGTCTAAGAGGTATCAAGTAGTGTGCAATCCTACCCATGGCTAAGTTATCAATCGAGGACTTACTTCACGTAGCATGTCGGTCATGATCTGGCGGGTCGCCTCGATCGTTTGATAACGGTTCTCACAACGAGTTACTTTATTGAAGGGAGTCAATCTTAATTTTGGGACCTGGATTTAAATAATTGGTAAAGGGAGTTCCCTGATGAGGGGACTAGAGGGGAGAGGAAATTATAGTGAGAGATGAAGAAGAAAAAAAAAACAAAAAAAAAACAAAACAAAGAGAGACACAGGTGAAAGGAAACAACAAAACAAGAAACGGCGGCACAAGGACACCGAATGAGGTTAGGCAGCAAACGAGTGTCACATGTGTGAAGTAACTCCTCTCTACTAGAGGTTGACTCTAGAAGTGCAGCTGAGGAGAGAGTGTAAGTGTTGTGTTTCAACAAGGTCACTATATGTTTTCCTAACAACAGAAATTATGTTAGTGTGGTGTAGAGCATATGATTGTCGGTCTGTGTCAGTGGGTTTGATCTTCCCCCTTTTCCGGTCGGCTGGAGCTCTGGTGCCTCTTTATCTGGTTTCGATGGACCCATCGAAGGACTGGCTCGCTGCGCCCTTGTCCGATTTTGATTCGGTAGGCGACAGGTGAGAGCTTGTCTACAATCGCGTGGGGTCCTGTCCAGTGAGGTAGGAACTTCTTTGACAGGCGATGGGGAGTTTTCTGCTTTGGTTGGGCAAAGCTGTAGTACCACACTTTGTCTCCGACATTGAACTCATGGTGAGAGGCCTTTTGGTCGTAGTAGGCTTTACGACCTTCCGCGCTTCGTTGTAGTTGCTGTTGAGCGAAGGCGAAAGTCGTTCTCAGGTGCTGATGCAACTCTTCCAGGTATTGGTGAGTGGTATAGGCGGTGACGAGGTTCAGGTCACCAGGTTGGTACAGCAGGTGTAGCGGTAGCGTCATGTTTCTCCCTGTCATCAATGTGAATGGGGGTACGCCGGTAGACTGGTGAGGGGTGGCTCGAGCAGCCATCAGTACCAGCGGAAGTTTAATATCCCAATCCTTTTGATTGGCGGACACATACTTCTTCAACATGCTGACCACTGTTTTATTGGCCCGTTCAACTTGACCCGAGGAAATTGGGTGATGGCTTATATGGAGCTTGGCCTGTACACCGAGGAGTTTCCACACTTCCTGCATGATGTCGGCGGTGAAGTGGGTTCCGCGGTCAGAGTTGACCCTTAAAGGCAGTCCAAATCTTGAGAAGATGTGGTTCACTAACAGGCAGGCTGTTGTTTCTGCTGTATCATTGGGAGCTGGGAGGCACTCTATCCACTTCGTGAATTCGCAGACCACGGTGAGGAAGTATTTGTTACCTCGCGTTGACCGTGGCAGGGGTCCTACCCAGTCTATTTGGAGGTCCGACCAGGGGAAAGTCATTCCTTTCCTTTGCAGTGGGGCTCGGTGGTTTGGGTTTGCCGGTTGAAACTGGCAACACACCAGGCATCCTTTTACGTATTCCGCCACGTCTTGCTGCATGCCAGGCCAGTATGCTACTTGCTTGAGTGTTTCATAGGTGGCCTTGGCGCCGTGGTGTCCTGTGCATGGTGCATCGTGGGCGTGTGTCAGCATCATCCCCCTTTGGCCGTGAGGGACTATGAGATTTGGCGTAGTTAGGGGCTCAGGGACATACGTGAGCACACCGTCTCTCAGATGTAGCATGTGCTTGATTGAGTGGAGCGTACGGAGCTCGGAGGAAGCAGCTAGGTCAGAGGTGGAAATAGGATGAGTTAAGGGGTCGGAAATGTGAGCTGCCATAGTTCGATCCGCATTTTGAAGTGTGAGGAGATCGTTAGCAGCGAACTGAGGTGAAATGGCAATGTGGGAGGAGGTGGGGGTTTGTACGCCTGTGGCGTGTTGGCGGCGGGTTATGGCCGCTACTGAAGGGTTGGGAGGGAGGGCTTGAAATGTCCAGGACTCTCTGTGTAATGCACCTGCTTTGGCGAGGGCATCGGTTTGGTCATTGAAGTCTTTGTCTTGTCCTGGTCGACGTGAATGACCTCGAACCTTTTTCCAATAAACGATAATGTCATGTTCAGTGACAATGGCATCGCCTGCTTGGAAGAGTTCCTGGTGTTTGACAGGCTTGTTGTTAGCTGTCTTGAATCCATTCTGTTTCCATCCAGCTAAATGGCATGTGAAGCTTAGACGGGCGTAGTTCGAATCGGTACAGATGAGGAGTTCTTTGATGTTGTGGGATGCCGCCATTTGAAGTGTGATGAGGATGGCTGCTATTTCAGCATATTGCGATGAGCGAGGGCCTAAGTTGAATTGCTGCGGTGGGCAGGGGTCGTTGTCGAGCAAGACCACTCCCGCTCCAGCTTGTAAATTGCCCTTGTAGTTGTAGGAGCAGCCGTCGACATATGCTGTGGGCATTCCTTCACATACGTTCTCCTCGAAGTACCTGTGATTCGTCAGTTGAGGTTGTGGCGGTTCTTTAGGTTCCGCTGGAGTATGCAGCGTGTCCGTTGAACAGTTTTGGCAGGCCGCTAGCCCGTTTCCAAGTGAGGATTTGTAGTTTTGGGCATATCTTGCCTCGACGTCTCGTCCTTGGAGTGTCATTAGCCAGGTAGTTATGCGTGCGTTGGTCACCATGCCATCTCTAATGCGTTGACTGTTTAGGAAGGTGACCGGCTGATGACAAGTCTCAATGATGACTTTCTGTCTTTCTAGAGAAACTCTGGATAGCCCACACAGTGCAAAGCAACGCCTTTTCGCAGTTTGAGTACTTGCATTCTGGGGGAAGCAGCATTTTGCTGGCATAAGCGACCACTCGTTTGTCTTTGTCATGGAGCTGGTATAGGCCTGCACTGAGGCAATGACTGGAGAATCCAGCGTCCAGATAGAATTATTTTCCTGTTTCTGGGTAGGCAAGGCACGGAGCAGAGCACAGGCGCTGTTTGAGCTGGCCCATTGCTGTGTCCTGTGTTTCCGTCCAAACGAAGGGTTCATCCTTTTTCAGGAGGGAAGTTAGTGGTCGTGCGATGTCAGCGTAGTTTTCAATGAACTGTCGTGAATAATTGCACACTCCCAGAAAGCTTCGCAGCTCAGAGATGTTAGTCAGCGTCTTTATGCTTTGGATTGCTTGGGTGCGGTTAGACTGTGGCTCGATGCCGTTTCTTCCGACAAGCAATCCGACATAGTTCACCTTGGTTTTGCACCACTGTCCTTTGTGAAGGGCGATCTTGGCTCCTGCCGTTGTCAGCTGGTTTAGGACGTGATTGATCTCTTTGAGGTGGTCTTCCACACTTGAGCTTTTCATCAAAACATCATCTACATAGACAAGGTTGACTCTGGCTCTTGCGTCAGGGCATGCTTTGTTAAGGAAAATGTTGAATTCTGCTGGTGAGTTGGCATAGCCGAAGGGACACCGTGTGAAGGTGTACTGTCGATTGCCAAAGGTAAATGCCAGCTTGTGTTGGTCATCGGGATGGACAGGGATTGTCCAGAACCCGGAGGCGACGTCCAGTGTGGAAAGGATCGTCGAGCCTTTGATTTTTGGAATTTCTTGATCCAACTGGGTCATAAGCCATCGTGACAATGGTACTTGCTGATTCAACTTGCGATAGTCGATGGTGGGCCGCCATTTGCCGTTTGGTTTTAGGACTGGCCATATCGGGGCAGAGTATGTGCTGTTACAGGGCCGGATGACCCCCTTTTCCAGCATGGAGTCAACAATCTCTTGCACTGGCTCATATGACGCTATTGGAATCTTGTACTGTCGCACAAATGTGGGTGGCGCATTTGGGTTTGTCGGGATGTGCACAGTGTGGATGTTTGTCAGTCCACAATCCAGGGAATCCTTTGCGAAAGAGTCCTTGTATTTGTGCAGAACCTCTTTGAGTCCTTGGCGATCCGCTTCATTGTGGAGGGCATCTGCCTCACTCAGGATCTGTTGAACTTGTGCGTTGAACCTGGCGTAGGGTTCTTCTGCAGTGAGGTCATTTGAGGGGCTTTGGGCCCCGATGGTCACCTGTGTAGGTGATTCTGTCGCAGGCTGTGTTGAGACAGCATAGACAGTAAGATGAGTGTCATCTGTTAGTTCTGACCGGCAGACGCTTTCTCTGGACACTGGCAGAATGGATGTGATGGCAATCACTTCATGGGGTTTTGTGAACGTTACGGTGTCATCGTATTCGTCTGACATTAGCTGTGTGGGTATAGGGCCTATGACAGGTACCATCAGTTCAAAGTCGTGGAATGCCTGGCTGATGAGCCATCCCAGGTGATTGGCTTTGGGAACGTGGATGTCTTGGGCCGTACAGTTGTTGAACAACACATACACAGCACGAGATGACACTTCCATGAGAGGTGTGGCTTCCAGAGTCAGTCCGAGTTTTAGGCAGGTCCTGGAAGGTTGGAAGAAACCTAGCTTACCGTTGAGCATTTGGCCAGGTCGCATGTTGAGGCGGACACTGACACTCTTGCTGTAGGCAGGTATTGTGGCTTCTTGCTCCGTGATCATAGCACATGCGTCTGGCATGGTTTGACCGGATTGGAGGTTCTCGAGGTTGACTGACGTTGTCAGTTGGTGTGACAGGGGAGCCCATATGATGTCGTTTACGGTGTCAATACAAGCATTGAGCCGGACCAGGATATCCGCTCCAATGTAGATGTCATGCGGCAGGTCTGAGACAACGAGGAAGTAGTGAGTTAGCTGTCTGTTGTTCCATCGTATGTCCATTGCGCAGATGATCTTGGAGGTGGCCATGGTTGTCGACCAGGGACTGAGAGGGAAGCGGATGTGCTTAGCGACATGTGGTAGACACTGATGTCTTTGCTTCAATGTTTTGAATAGCTTCAGGCTGATGGCTGAGTTCTCTGCCCACAGGGCTAGTGCCGTGTCGGACACTGATGTGCCTTGGACATCTATTGCAGTCATGATTCGAAGGGGGCCTGCGTTTGATTCAGGCTCCTGCAGTGAGCAGAGGAGAGGGTCCTTGTCCTTGCTGTTTGTGCTTGGTCCAGATCCTGGCTTTGCTACTGCATCATCAATCAGTGACTTAGGGATGGTGTCGGTGACTTGACACTGCGACTCGTTGGAGTCTAACGCCTGGCAAGGCAGAGGTTCAAGGACTTGTGTCCACATCTTTAGGTGCTTGAATTCTATTAGAGGTTCGAAGCGATTAAGCAGATCTTTCCCAATGAGGAGTGGATACGTTTTATGTGGTGAAACGTATACGGAATGGACGAGGTTCATCGATCCCACCGTTAGGTGAATTGGGGCCACATGTTTTAGTTGTAGGCCCGTGTGAGAGTATGCTTGAAGGTTTAGTTCACACCTTTGGAGTTTGAGGGTTCTGTTAGTCCTCTTTGATCTTTCTTGGATTTCCTCCAGGAGTTCGGTAGACATTAGAGTAATGTCGCTTCGACTCTGATGTGTCGTTCAATGATGATGGAGAGGTAGAATTTTCTGGCTATACCGTTCTCAATGAGATCGCCTAGGAGTTGAGGGACTGGAGTTTGGGAGGAAACAGTTAGGATATCAGGGCTGATGTGGCTTTCTTCGGAGGAGTGGCAGATGACCAAGACAGCACTTTCAGGAACTTGAGGGGTTTCGACAGCAGGTGTTTGTTGGACGCTGCTGTAATTCGGAGCATTAGGTGTTGAGTTAGTGTCTAACTCTGTTGCTGGGTTTTCAGGTGGGGTTTCGTGTCCATCTGAAGTTAGTGTGATTACGGTTCTCTGAGAGTGAGGTGAATGAGTGCTGTTCTCCATGGCTGGTTGTGTCAACTGGTCGCTGCCATCTCGTCCGGCCGTTAGTCAGGCTGAATCTGGTTTCTCTTTCTTTTCCCATTTCCGATCTTCCTCCTTCCGTTGGAAGAATTCTTTCATCATCATTTTCATCAGTTCTTGTGAGTCGAAACATGGTGGTGTCTTTTGTTCCTGTGTGGGTTCAGTTTGAGCTCGGTCAGCTTGGAATCTTTGCGAATTCTTTCGTCGATTCCTTGGGCTGGTTGCTCCAGGGTGAGTTTGTCGTCTTCCCTTGGAGTTTCCATTGGATTCCCATGAGTTTTTCCCCCTTGAGTTTCCAAGTGAGCTTGGCTGGTTCCACGATCTCTCCCAATGACTTTTGTGGGGCCTTGACTGGTCCCATGTCTTTTCCCAGTGGCGTCCAGGTGAGTGTTGACGTCCACGTGGTCTATCCCAGCGTTCCTACCTCTGTTTAGATCGGGTACCAGCATGGGAGTCTCGTTCTTTGTTGGACGAGGGTGCATTCCACTCCCTGGGTGGCGGCTTGGCATTGTCTTGGCGTTGAGCGCCCTCTAGCGCCAGCCCTTGACTTTGAGTGTTGAAGTCAAGAACGGCTGGGGTTTTGGCATTTTTTTCTGAGGCCATCTTTTGTTTGCCGTAGGCTTTCTGCGCCAAGTCTCGCAACTGCTGAGCATTCATTGTCCATGGACATGCGAGAACGCCAAGATGGTGGCTTACGCCGGGATGAAGGTTTCGTAGGAAGAGAGTTTTAAAGTTCAGTTCATCCTCCATGTCAGGTTCGTTGCGAGTTCCAAAGTATGCCCGTCTGAGTCGGCTGTAGTAGGCTTGAGGAGGTTCGTGACATCCTTGTCTCGTCTCCAGGGCAGCCACGAGGCCTTGTTCGGACTCAGGGTCGGAGAACTCTTTACTGAGGGCTTCTCGGAGCAGTTGGTAATCAGTCTTTGTGTGAGCAGGCTGCCTGTCCAGGAAGCTGCGAACTTCAGAACTGGATGTTGTTTGAAGTAAATATAGTCTATCTTTGTCCGTAACGTTAGTTCGCATTTCCAGATGGAAATCGATATCTTGGAGATACGCTTGGACATTTGGGCTATTTGGCATGCTCGGGGTGAATTTGCCAATGTTCCTGGCGAGCTTGTCGAGGTCTTTTAGGTCCAAGCCGTGCGATGATCTGTGACTGGCTGCAGCAGATTCTTTTGGCTGAGGTAACGTGATGTAATGTTCTCCAGAGTGAGTTGGTGAATGTTTCAACACCACTCCCTCCATCTTTTTCTCACGTGTCAGTCCAGGAACAGGTGACCCGGTCCTGCTCGGCAGGGGTGAGGTCGGTGCGCGTCGTGTCCTTGGTGGCTCACGGCGCAGTTCGTAAGCATGCTTGAGTTCCTCTTGGAAACTGTCAGATTCCTCTTTGACGTAGTCAAGCTGTCGTGTTAGACAGCTGATCTCGTTTCTTGACTCATCCAGGTGAGCTTCAAGGGCTTTGATTCTGCCGTTTTTATCTCTGAAGTCGGCCTTTGCTTTCTCCAGAAGCTGTTCAGCATACTGTAGCTTTTTGGACCGATCATCATAGTCTGCCTTGACCTGTTCCAATTCTTGGCTAGTAGCTGCTAGGGTTTCTTTTAGCTGGTTGATATCCTCCTCAGTGCCTTGTTCTGCCTCATCCGACCCTTCCCGTCGTTCCTGAGCTTCAAGTTCCAGCTGCTCTATGCGTCGTTGTGCGCGTGTCAGCTCCTGCTGGCGTTGTGCAGTGTGCTTGTCGCTCAACTTGAGGGTGGCGATGAGTGTGTGGCTTAAGGAGCCAGTGATCTTGGCTAATTCTTTGTGATTGTAGCTGTGACTTGGGACTTGTGTCATGAGGCTTGTTATGTTGTCATCCAGCTGGTCTTGTGTCTGATGTTTTAGTGTTTCAGCAGCCTTAGGGAGGAGGCTGTTTGTTGCAATGCTTAGCCATGTTTCCAAATCCTCCCAGTGACCGACATGTTCTGTTGTGTGAGACATGTTTGAGCGTGGTGAGTGAGATCTCGAACCGCGACTGACACAGACCTTGAAAGGAAAAACAAAACAAAACAAAACAAAACAAACAAACCAAAACAGAACAAATCAACAAACAAGGGGTGTAGATGGGCAATATAGAATGTGTACTAGCGTTGACTGTGTAAAACAGGTGGGTGTGGTTCTCTGTGACTGTGATCCTCTGGGGCGTGCTTCTAATTTGTAGCCTATGTGGGGGGGAAAAATTGAGCGCACACACACAGGTAGCAGAGCTAGAGAAAAGGTAAAGAGAAGAAGAAGATTGCTTTTAATCAGAGGGTTTGTAAATGACAATTTTTTTGTAAGTCTGTGATTGCAATTGGTTTTCTCCGGTGTGAAGGAAAACAATAACAATGACAGCACTGGTCCCGTTAATGACAAAATTGACACCACAAGCTAATTAGAGTGTTCGCGTGCTTGAAGTTTTCCGGCGCCTTTCTTCTGTGGACCTGCTTTAACCTGGCGGGGTAGGATTTCACAAAAGAGGAAGGTAAATAGAAAACAATTTTGACATGTTCTCAAGTTCCACAAATACCTATTTCGATTGCTAAAGTTCTCCACTTATGATCTTCACACAGGCAAAAATCTCAGCAACAGCAGCAGTAGTTAAATTAGAAGATAGCAGTAGGAAGAAAAGAGAGAAAGGTGAGAGTAGGATTTAGGATTAGTAACAAAGGTGGCAGCGCGGAGGCGCTGTTGAGTCGATGCACCTAGGGGTTTGCTTTGCTAATTTTAGTAGGATAAACACACTTGCCTAAGCATTAAGAAAACCTTTTTTTTTTTTTTCCTTTGGAGGTTTGCTACTTAGAAGGGTTTTCCTAATTAGAAAGTTATTATACTCTAGACTTCGTGTGGCATGTAAATTGCTCCAGTGGTGTTCAGCAGCAAGGCCCACCGCCCGAGCGCACCAGGTGAGCTCCTGTAAGGGTTTTGCCGAACACTCCGCCCCCACCGTACTGCTGTGAGCCTCTCAGACAGCTGTGGCTTTTGGCACAACCGGGCTGGGACTCGGGTGAGTTATGTCAAACGACTGCTGGCCTGAAGAGGGGCGGGGCTAGGTCCCGGTGTCTATCCGTCAGCGTGAACCCGAAGTTCGACGTACTTCGTCAATAGATTAGCCGGGATGGTATATCCGCACCTTCGCCCAGTCAGCCGTTGACTCCTCCTCCGATACCCGATTGCTAGCCTGCTGCGGGCCGTCACTTTGCAACACTAGGACGGAAATATTCGGGTTTCCCCTCCAGCCTGCACCAGGTACAGTCGGAACGGGTGACTCCGCTTGCTGTAACTCACACTGGAGGCAATTTCACTTCACTAACCAAGCACTAAGGGGGAGCCCTATTTCCTATCAGGCCTAAGAAAAGGGAAACCTATAAAAGTTAATTTAATAACAGACGGAGAGAGACCAAACAGGTTGGAACCAAAAACTCAATTGCAACTGAAATTAGAATTTCAAATTAGAAATGGTAGTTTCTATTTCAAGTTTTATGATGTTATCATTTAAATTTGATAGACTTGATTAGGATTAAATTAATCAATAGGGTATCCTTGAGGTAGGATCCTTATTAGCCAATGCTGGAATTAAAATTTCAGAGCAATGATTGATAGTTAAAAATCTAACTTAACGATGTTTGTCATTAATATTAGAAGACACCTGTGATTATAATAATCCTTAAGTATTGAAGCAGGGTAATACAAGCTCTAATGAGTTGCAGATGAAATTAAAATTTCAGAGCATTATTGGCAGTTGTCACAAATCCTGGTCATGAACTTCGGTTCACTCACCACTAGAGGTTACTCTCCCATCACATGGACTTTCACACCACACAGTTACAGATCACTCATAGACTGCATTTCCCATCATCCACTGCACCAACACAGCTGTTCACAATGATCACGCTTGCACCTGTTTTCCATCTCACAGTCACCATCACCCAATCACACACACACACACACACACACTACATGAGCCCTGGACTTTCTCCCACTCACTGCCGAGTATTGTTAGCCCAGCTACTTACCAAGCGTTTCCAAGTTTCCAAGTTAGATTCCCCGTGTTCTGATTCTTGCCCATGCTCCTGGATTATTCTCTCTGCCTAGCCCTCTGGATATTGTATGCTGATCGTCGACCCACGCTTGCTCTACGGACTGCTCTGTGTTTTGCCCCTGCCATACCTGTTTGCCGTGTACTGACCCTGCCTGTGTTTTGACCATGTTTCTCAATAAAGCCTTGCAAATGGATCCTCTCGTCTCACGTCTCGTCAACCCCATGACAGAATACTCGGCCAACAAAGGATCCAGCGGCTTGTCTAGTGGATATTGGCCAAGTAGGGACATGGCAGGTATGTTACTAACCCTCGAGCAGGGCTCGCGACCACTCGAGGATTATATACAAGACTACTTAGACCTCGCCCATTTTTCTGATCTGCCGGACTGTGTACTCATAGACTTCTTTTGTGAGGGCATTAATCAACCGCTGAAGTCACAGCTGATCCGTGAGGGTCCCCGTTCATCTCTCAGTCAGTTTCTGGACTATGCCTTATTGACGATCGGTTAAGCATTCACTGTGGGGGTTGCGGAGGAACGAGACACCGCACCCAATTGTGTGATCACAGCCGCGCTAGAGCACGCTCACAAAATGGCGGCCACAACAACACCCCGTAGCGTCATTGCTGCCAGTCACGAGCCAGGTCAAGTCGCTGCTGATGTTAAAGAACCAAGTCAAGTCACAGCCTATGTTCAAAAGCCAAGTCAAGCCACAGCCTATGTTAAAAAGCCAAGTCAAGTCGCCGCTGATGTTAAAGAACCAGGTCAAGTCACAGCCTATGTTAAAAAGCCAAGTCAAGCCACAGCCTATGTTAAAAAGCCAAGTCAAGTCGCCGCTGATGTTAAAGAACCAAGTCAAGTCACAGCCTATGTCAAAAGGTCAAGTCAAGCTACAGTTGTTCGTCACGAGTCAAGCCAAGCCACAAGTGATCGTCACGAGTCAAGCCAAGCCACAAGTGATCTTCGTGAGTCAAGCCAAGCCACAGTTGATCGTCACGAGTCAAGCCAAGCCACAGTTGATCGTCACGAGTCAAGCCAAGCCACAGTTGATCGTCACGAGTCCAACCAAAGCACAGCGCTCCAGCCAGAGTCTCTTCGTGACTCAACGCTCCAGCCAGAGTCACACCACGTCTCGGCTCAGCATCCAGAGTCACACCAAACCACTGTGGATCATCATGAACTCACCCAACTCACAGCTGACCAGCCAGAGTCACGCCACGTCACAGCTGACCAGCCAGAGTCATGCCACGTCACAGCTGACCAGCCAGAGTCACGCCACGTCACAGCTGACCAGCCAGAGTCACGCCACGTCTCAGCTCCTCAGCCAGAGCCTCTTCACGTCTCAGCTCCTCAGCCAGAGCCTCTTCACGTCTCAGCTCCTCAGCCAGAGCCTCTTCACGTCTCAGCTCCTCAGCTAGAGCCTATTCCACCCAGAGATTTAAGGTCAGTCCTTCGTGTGCCCTGTCTGATATCCAGCGTGAGGGATGCACCGCTGGTGTCTGCACGTGCTGCTGGTATCCCCAAATCCACTCACTTTAGCTCTCCTGTCCCTGAACTGATTTCCCTGTCTGAAGCGCTCCCCAGGATGGGGATCGCGTTATGTTGCATTTGGGCCGCATACACCATCACTGAACTGCCCCAGGGGATGGCGTCCGCTGCAGAACCTCCCCAAGCGGTGGTGCTCGCCTCAGCCCCTTGCAAGGTGGTGGCGCCCAGCAATGTACTCTCAGCCGGTCATGTTACCACCGTAGAACCTCCAGAGGTGGCAGCGTTAGCTGCAGAACCTCCAGAGGTGTCGGTGGTATCCTCCTGTGAACTTTCACCCTGCCCTGTCACGACAGGGAAGGCCGTCTGTGAGCTCTCACCCTGTCCTGTCACGGCTATGGAGGCCGTCTGTGAGCTCTCACCCTGTCCTGTCACGGCTATGGAGGCCGTCTGTGAGCTCTCACCCTGTCCTGTCACGGCTATGTAGGCCGTCTGTGAGCTCTCACCCTGTCCTGTCACGGCTAGGAAGGCCGTCTGTGAACTCTCACCCTGCCCTGTCACGGCTAAGGAGACCGCCTGTGAACTCACGCCCTGTCCTGCCCCGGCCATGGAGGCCGTCTATGAACTCTCACCCTGTCCTGTCACGGCTAAGGAGGCCGTCTGTGAACTCTCGCCCTGTCCTGTCACGGCTAAGGAGGCCGTCTGTGAACTCTCGCCCTGCCCAGTCACGGCTATAGAGGCCGCCTGTGATTCCTTGTCCTGCCCAGTCACGGCTATAGAGGCCGCCTGTGATTCCATGTCCTGCCCAGTCACGGCTGTGAATGCCGCCTGTGATTCCATGTCCTGCCCAGTCACGGCTGTGAAGGCCGCCTGTGATTCCTTGTCCTGCCCAGTCACGGCTATAGAGGCCGCCTGTGATTCCATGTCCTGCCCAGTCATGGCTGTGAAGGCCGCCTGTGAGTCTTTGTCCTGCCCAGTCACGACTATAGAGACCGCCTGTGATTACATGTTCGGCCCAGTCTCGACTATAGAGGCCGCCTGTGATTCCATGTCCTGCCCTGTCACGGCTACGAAGGCCGCCTATGAATTCCTGTCAGGTCCTGTCACGGCTATCGAGGCTGCCTGTGATTCCCTGTCCTGCCCTGTCACGGCTATGGAGGCCGTCAGTGATTCCCCGTCTGGCCCTGTCACTGCTATGGAGGCCGTCTGGGATTTCCTGTCCTGCCTTGGCACGGCTATGGAGGCCGCCGGTGATTCCCAGACCTGCTCAGCCACGGCCCCTGAAACCAAGAAGGCTCTCCCTGTGTTGTCTGTCTCTACTCTCCCTGTGTTGTCTGTCTCTGCTCTCTCTGTGTTGTCTGTCTCTGTTTCCCCCCAGATCTCAGACTCAGACATGGTTTCCTGCCTGGTCTACGGTCCTACTCCGGTCTGGTGGTCTCTGGTCCTGTTTGCTCCGCCCTGGGGGGCTCCAGTCCCGTCTGCTCCGCCCTGGGGGGCTCCAGTCCCGTCTGCTCCACCCTGGGGGGCTCCAGTCCCGTCTGCTCCGCCCTGGGGGGCTCCAGTCCCGTCCGCTCCGCCCTGGTGGGCTCCAGGTCCGTCCGCTCCGCCCTGGGGGGTTCCAGTCCTGTCTGCTCCGCCCTGGGGGGCTCCAGTCCCGTCCGCTCTGCCCTGGTGGGCTCCAGGTCCGTCCGCTCCGCCCTGGGGGGCTCCAGTCCTGTCTGCTCTGCCCTGGTGGGCTCCAGTTCTGTCTGCTCCCCCCTGGTGGGCTCCGGGTCCATCTGCTCCGCCCTGGTGGGCTCCAGATCCGCCTGCTCCGCCATGGTGGGTTCCAGTTCCATCCTCTCCGCCCTGGCTTCCACATGGACCTGGCCCTCCGTCCCTCCCCCTGTTCCGCCTCCGCTCCACCGCCCTCCTAGGATTGTTTAGGAGCGTCTGGAAGCCGCTCCTTGGGGGGGGGGGTGGCTATGTCACAAATCCTGGTCATGAACTTCAGTTCACTCACCACTAGAGGTCACTCTCCCATCACATGGACTTTCACACCACACAGTTACAGATCACTCATAGACTGCATTTCCCATCATCCACTGCACCAACACAGCTGTTCACAATGATCACACTTGCACCTGTTTTCCATCTCACAATCACCATCACCCAATCACACACACACACACACACTACATAAGCCCTGGACTTTCTCCCACTCACTGCCGAGTATTGTTAGCCCAGCTACTTACCAAGCGTTTCCAAGTTTCCAAGTTAGATTCCCCGTGTTCTGATTCTTGCCCGTGCTCCTGGGTTATTCTCTCTGCCTAGCCCTCTGGATATTGTATGCTGATCGTCGACCCACGCTTGCTCTACGGACTGCTCTGTGTTTTGCCCCTGCCATACCTGTTTGCCGTGTACTGACCCTGCCTGTGTTTTGACCATGTTTCTCAATAAAGCCTTGCAAATGGATCCTCTCGTCTTACGTCTCGTCAACCCCATGACAGCAGTCATGGATTAAAATCTTAATGATATTTTTCATTAACATTACAAGCGATTACATTTCATTGATCAGCCAATAGTGTTGCCATAGGGAAACAGGAACTGTAATTAATTATTAAATTAAATTAGAATTTTCAAAGTCGTAATTAATTATGAAATTAAATTACAAATTCCACATCCCTAATTTTGTATCCCTAAGCCTGACCAATTACTAATTCCTTGTGTTATTCAAATCATTAGAACAAATTAATCCGTATCGTCTCAATTATAAAGAAAATTTAAAATTTTCCCGGGCCAGACGATCAAACACTTTGATAGTTAATAATTAAGATCTTATTGTTATTGTTAAATTATCAGAGCACACATAATTATCTCAATCAGTCTATGTGGAATCGGGAAATTAAATTATTTTAATGAAATTAATTTAATTTCACATCTGGGATTAGTTATGGAATTAAATTATCAATTTCAAATATTTCATAGCAATTCATCCAATGAGATTCTTAAAATCATGAGCGCAAATCATAATTAAATTAATTATCTTCCTATCAAAGCAATGAGGCTAAGTCCCATCATTAATTTATAATAAACCCCAATAGTTATGAAACTAATATCTGCTAAATATGAAACGAAACAAAACAACCTAAACACAACTACTTGTTAAAACCACCTGTGACATTGCTGGTCTCATTTCCTATGAAAATCAGCTGCCTTGCACATTAAAGGTTTATTTCAATTTGTATTGTTAAAGTCCTTTCACATTAGGATTTATAGGTAGAATCAGTGAATGCCAAAGAGAGAATGAGTGAATTCAAAAGAGAGAAGGAACTGATGTAAACAGTTTAGTGTGAGTTAAAGTTCAGCTGTGAAGGGTTAAACTCGTATCAACACTTCAAAAACACACTGCAAACACACACGCATTCAAACCCATAGCTACAAAATGCTATGTGCTAATCGCTATTCTTCTAATACAACTAGCTTTGCCTAAGCTCCAATACTACAGGCTTCAGTTAGCCAAGCTTGCTAGGCTGTTGTTTACAACAGCCTCAAAATGGCGCGGGAACGGAGCCTGCGCACTTCCTGAGTTACGCGTCACTATGGTGACGTCAGGGAACCTGTCATCTCAGATGCACAGATCCGGATAATCAATGAAACATCAATGCCTTTCACACTACCATCAAAAAGCAGCTATTTAGATTCTTTCTTTATAGCATTAACAATCTCAACTCGTTCAGAGAGATACACATTAATCCATAGATTAATTATCAACACTTTTTGGCCGTGGCGAGCCTTAGTACATTAATTCTGTCTAACTTCACAGACAAAACACAGTGGATTTATCATCACACAATTCATTTTTGATCAAGATCAATAACTATTCTCCCCAGAACGCGTTTCGGCCACTCTTTCCGAGAGCCGCGTCTTAAATTCACTGTTTTAGTGAAACAAAGATTGGCAGAGAAATACACAGGTAGCTAATCTGATATTCTCGCCGGGAGATTAAATAGCATATCCGGAAGTGGAACACGCACAAACCAGATCACGCTATTAAGGCCTTATGGAAGAGAGAAATGAGGAAATTCGCTCATTTGTCTCTTTTGCACTTTTAGAGCGACTTTTTGTCTTACAAGACAATTCATATACTGCAGTTAATTTCTCAAACAACTAAATTTGCACTTTAATTCATTCAAAACGCATTGCCATGCATACAGTACCACAAACACAAACAAACTCTGTCTCTTTGTATCTACACTATTTCTTCCGGTTAAAAATAGGCAAAATACAACAATATGTTTTTCTGATTATGAATATTCAAATCAAATTTTGCTCGCTTTTCATCTCCACCATTCTGTAATGAATTTAATCATGTTTACATTGTTTAATTTAGCTCTTTGGTTTAAGCTTTATTTTAGCTTTAGGGAATCTTACGATTTGATATCGATATGATCAATTGATATTAATCAAAACGTCCAACTTATACCTTATTTAACAATCGTCCAGCAAGTTGTTAGATTTCAGTATATCTGAGAAATTCTGTTTATTCTCGTGGCCACGATATAATAATACAGAATTATTTGAATAACCTTATGACAGTTATGAGCTTAGGTAACGTTATCTGAGCAGAGTTTGATTTGAATATTACACACAGAAAACACATAACACTTCTCTATAAATCAAACAAGAGTTTATTTGCTATCTTACTAAAATACATGAACTAAGCTAAATAACATAAAACAAAATACATACATACACACACGCACAGGCAATGAATTTAATTGAGAATGATTAATATCACTGTTTTGCTATTTCCACACGATTTTACCCGTGTCGATCATCAAATGGAGAACTATTATCCTTACTTTAGAGATAGATACGACACGATTCAGCAGAATAAAGATTTTGTTTGGTTACTTGCTTTTAAGTTGAAATGATCCATGTGACTCGAGGAAACCCCGCGTGCTGTTGCGTGACGTCACTCTGGGGATGTCCTTCTGTTGTTGCTTGGTTGCTCGGTGTTGTTTGATGCTCGAAGTTCTTTTCGCGTAGCTTCAGGCTTTCGAGGGTTTCTTCAGAGATTTGACTGAGTGTTGGCTCAATGTTCGAGACTCGGCCAGATGTTAAGGCTAAGAGCTCTTTTTGGAGCAGCTCCAAGTTTCAAGAAGCGCGAATTTCAAGCAGCAGAGAGAGAGAGAGCAAGAAGAAAGTGGTGGTCTGCTTTTTTAGATGGACTGACGTCAGCGCGTCCACCAGCGCTCTTCCAATGAAATGGTCCCTGTGGGCGGAGCCCCGCCTACACGGCTCATTTTCCATGCAGTAAATTTATCTGCTTAGTTACTTTGTCACATGAAGAAAATATCCTGGCAGATTTCTATATGTGTTATAATCATACATTATGGGCCAAGGGTAATTTTCATTCACACCAAATTATTGCCACTGAAATGAGCTTTCATTAAAACACAAACAGCAGATATCTGGCATTCTCCAAAGTACATATCTCAGTTATATATATTACATGGCTAAGGCATAGATTAAACTATCCTAAATTCTAAATAATCACACCACGCATGTGACATTAAACAAATGTGATCGGGAAAATTAGACATCAAAAGATTCCAAAAATACCATAGATTCCAATAACACAGCAAGCTTAATTTCATAAAGTACAACTTGAATGTATATATATATTGCAAATAAAATATATATATTGCTTTTGATAACAGCAATAGGTATTATTTGTCTTTTGGGTATAAAGTTTATGAGAGTTTGGATGTTCTTTTTTCAAGAAGAGAAATTGAGGGGTGTTTCAGTTTGGAATGTGAGAGAAACGGGAGGTCAGGAAAGTCAGTTGTCCAGGTCATAAGAATGTCCTGTTTGTGGAGATCTGGTCTTTCTTAGCTTGGACGTCTGTCGTAAAACGTCTTTGTTCTTGATACCATCATTGAGTTACTGCTTAAGCGATCATCCCCAGACCATGTTCAGATCCAGTGATCCTTGTTCCATCCTGGTTAAATGATGGTTAAGTGATAAGAAACCACCGAGTCCTGTTTTAAATACGTTCCAGATTTTCTCCACAAATCTGTCCTTGTTTTATGGGTCTCATGTTGATCCCAAGGGAACAGGCCAGGACAATTGGGCGCGGTGGTGGTCATTTGTCAATTTTATGACCACAGCTAAGGGATAGTGAAGAAAATTTGTGGTTGCACTTAGGGTGTGCGTGTGTGTGTGTCCTTTCTCTCCACAAAAGCATTACAACATGGTATGGTCCTACACCATCCACAGATGATAAATGCATATTAATACATTATTATTTTTGGGGGGGCAAACTGTTCTTGTAAGTTCACATGTGAACTTTGACAGCTCTAAAAATGTGTTTTGTAAAATATTTTTGTATCCCCAGATCTCAGTATGGAAATGATGTAGACTAAGCTTGGGAAAATGTGTGGGAAGAAATCCATGTATAAATGCATGTTTTGTAAGCAAATGCAACCTGTAAACCCTGTAATTAAAGAACATCCAACATTATAATCCATATTTAATTGGAAGGTTGAGTTCAGGTAGAATCTCAATAACAACTTACATGACTGTAAATGGGAATGCTCAAGGACAGCCATGTGTTTGCTTGTGTTTATGCATGGATTTGCACACACATGCTGCAGACATTTCACAGTTCACTGTGCGGTCATTCGGCTTTCTGCTAAAACCAACACAAGCCATTCATTCAGCAGCAGCTGAGAGTGAACTAGAGGTGTCTTTTTACAAGCAAGGGAGTGTCCGAGTAAAGTGGAAATGTATTGCATCAATTATTAACAAGGCTTTACATTCCCACCAACAATCACTTTTTTTTTCTACTCTCAGAGTAAATGTTTGCAGGCATTGGGTTTGTAACCTTGTGAAAAAGAGGTAGACTAGCATCGTTTTTTTTTTTTTAAATAATAAATATATACTTTAAAGTGTTACTCCACCCCAAAATGAAAATTTTGTCATTAATAACTTACCCCATGTCGTTCCAAACCCGTAAAAGCTTTGTTCGTTTTTGGAACACAATTTGAGATATTTTGGAAGCAAACCGGGAGGCTTGTGACTGTCCCATTGACTGCCAAATAAATAACACTGTGTCAAGGCAACGTGACACATATCATCTCATGATAATTCGTATGTATTTTACGTAAAATGTGGTTCTATAAAACGTACATTTACTTACGTTTTTACAGGCACTAAAACGTACAATACTGACGTATTTTCAGCATCTAAACGTATAAATACTTACGTATTTTCTGCATTTAAACGTTGAAAACTGACGTATAACTACATCTAAAAATTAATCCTTATGAATATTGAAATTGAGGCATTAATTTTATTATTAGTTGTCATATCAATTACCTTGTTTTCAGTTGTTTACCCATTTACCTAATATGCAATGATAACATTTCGTTCTGTTCTGTGTGATTTCTTCCAGCTCGTTTCCAAGAATATGCCTACATAATGTTAAACAAGACTTCACTTTAAACCCTCAAAATAAATAAAATTTCTGCAATCGTTTCCGCTTCAAACGGCAGGTTTTACGGCAGAATAATCGAACGCTCATTGGCTCTCGCCTGCATTCGTCACAGATTGCGACATGCCGTGTTTCTGGTGAGGTGTGTGTTTGAAAGATGCAAGCATGCGCGCGCCTTCAGGAGACGAGTTCACTGAGAGCAAGAGGATCAGGAAAATAATCTGGATAATATTTTCAGCGATTAATAACATAAATTCTGCTCTGCACCTCACACAAACCTACTGTATTCCGCCAGAGAGGACTGTGGCTGCAACGCATCGTCATTTGGATTACTTTTGGTAGTGCTTTTGAAATTTTTGCAATAAATAAATGATTGTAATTGCATTTATCTGTCTGTCATGTTTTTCTTATACTGTACAGAAATAGCTATGTTTAGGTTTAGAGGTAGGAGTGAGATTAGCGACTATAAAAACATTTTTAATGCTATTATTCTTACTAAAATTGTTATTTTCCTGAATGCGTCGGTCAGTTGCGTTTTATTTTCGCTATAAAATGGGTAGATTTAGGTTTGGGGGTAGGTTAAGGGGTCTAAAATCTAAATTGCTTATTAATAAAATGATAAAAATGCATATTCGCTGTAAAATGGGTAGGTTTAGGTTTGGGGGTAGGTTAAGGGGTCTAAAAGTCTAAATCGCTTATTGATAAAATGATAAAAATGCATTGATACGAATATCTTAATGATATAAAAGATACGTAAATATTTTTACGTTTTTTAGCTAAAAATACGTATCGATTTGTACGTTTTAAACGTTGAAATACGTCAATAATTGTACGTTTTAGCATCAATAAATACATACATAAATGTACGTTTTGTGCTTGTAAATGTTACGTATTAATACCTACGTATGAACATGAGACCAGGCTGGTCAAGGCCCAGAAAAGTATGAAAAACAAATCAAAACAGTCCATCTGGTTCAATCTGAATTTAATGAAGCGACGAGAACACATTTTCTGTGCAAAGAAAACAAAACAACGACTTTATTCATCTGGTTCAGCATAGCACCATTTTGGAGAATATCCACTGGACGCAAGCAGCGTACACTCTTCTGTGTCAGCCGCATACCGGATGCACTGTTTTCATTCAAATCAATGCGTAAACAAACATAGAAGATGTATCCTTGTGGCGCGGCTGACACACAAGAGTGTATGCTGCTTGTGTCCAGCGGATATTCTCCAAAATGGTACTACACTGAACCAGAGGAGACGAATTGTTGAATAAAGTCGTTGTTTTGTTTTCTTTGAAAATAAAAAGTGTTCTCGTCGCTTCATTAAATTCAGATTGAACCACTGATGGCAGATGGACTATTCTGACGATGCTTTTCATACTTTTATGGACCTTGACAGTGCAATTTACTATGCAGTCAAAGGGACAGTCACAACCTCCCGGTTTTAAGTGATTAATGACAAAATTTGAATTTTGGGGTGAAGTAACCCTTTAAAATAATGTATATTTAAAGGAATATTACACCCAAAATTAAACTTTGATGAAAATCACAATTACTCCAAGATGTAGATGAGTTTCTAAATCATAACAGATTTGGAGAATTTTGCATTCCATCACTTGCTTACCAATGGATCCTCTGAAGTGAATGGGTGCCGTAAGCATGAGAGTCCAAACAGCTGATAAAAGCATCATACTAACCCACAAGTAATCCACACGACTCCAGTCCATAAATAAACATCCTGTTAAATGAAAAACTGCATGGTTAAGAAACAAATTTGTCAAGGTGTTTTAACTTTAACCCGCTTCTGGCCAAACTATGAATGCATAATATACAATAATGCTTTCTCCTGTGAAAATGTCCATACCCTGTTATCCTCTCACATCAACATCCACTGATGTGTTTCTTTAGAACAGTTTTGGGCTATTTTGATTTTTGATTTGTTTCTTACAAACAAGCATTTTTTTTTAACTGGAGTCGTGTGGATTACTTATGGATTATTATGATGTTTTTTATCAGCTGTTTGGACTCTCATTCTAACGGCACCCATTCACTGCAGAGGATCCATTGGTGAGCAAATGGTGCAATGCTAAATTTCTCCAAATTTGTTCTAGTTAAGAAACAAACTCATCTATATCTTGGATGGCCTGAGAGTGAGTTCATTTTCAGCAAATTTTCAAATTTGGGTGAACTTTTAAGTGGCCTTGTTTGCAAGTATATGGTTTTTAAAAAGTACTTTTAAGATTTAAATAAACTACAAATGCACATTTGATACAGTTAAGCACGCTTCTTTTTAACAAAGCTAGGTAAGAGGAGCTGTGCTTTTCAGGTTAGCCCATTTCTCAGGCTATTCCGGTTAAGAGACATCAAGAATCAATATTCAAGGGACCTCCAACCCAAAGCGTAGACTGCTATTACTGAAATCATGTTTGCTAGGTACAGACCTCCGAGGTGAGCTTATGAATAAGAGATAAGGGAATATATTAGGCCCGGTTATGCTTGGTGTCCCAGTACAGAAGAAGAGGGACATTGAAGGCTTGGAGACAGGGGTTGTATTTGCCGCCCACCGGCTAACCTCTGCAAAGCTCTTTAGAAACTCACCGCATCAATAATGCAAGTCCTGGTACAATGCACGAGGCAGACGCAGACACACAGAGCCTTACCATTGTGTAATGTGCATTTGGGACAGAGGGCAGTGACTCGACGTTAGCATGAGTTTGTAATGAGGAAGCTGTTATGCAACTGCATATAATTAATATCATGCAATTCAAATAGGATCCAATGGTAATGAAGTATCATGAAATGGGGTGAAGCCTGGAAAATTCATTATCCAGCGGCTCTCTGGATGTCTTCCTCTTCTGAAAGTCGTATTTGTACATCACTCGGCTCCGAGGGATTTTCTGGTAATGTGAGACTTGCAAATGCATTGTGACTCTCCCTGTCGCATGTGAACTGGAAACAGACCTGCTCTATACAGGAGGAGCTGGGAAAGGAGATAGAGAACATCTTGAGTTGCCTGAGGCTCATGCTCTCCTTGGCTCTCTTCTGGGAATGAGGAATGGGCCAAACCCCTATCCTTCCCTCCATCCCCCCCTTCTCCACAGGCCTGCAAGCTGTGTGACAAGCCAACGTCAATTTCTTATGAACGTCTCTGATGAAGAGCAGCTCCATGTGACACAAAGTTTCATAGTATGGTTTGACTTTTGTTGTCCTCCAACTTTTACTACATTGACAGTCAAATGTTTGGGGTAATAAATCAAAAGTTACAGTAAAGACTAGCATGTTACACGAGATGGCAATTTCAAAAATGCTGTCCTTTTGAACTTTGTATTCATCAAATAATCCTAAAAAAATCTGTTATTTTATATTGTAATAATACTTCACACTATTACTATTTTAACTTTGTTTATTAAATAAATGCAGCCTTGGTGAGCACAATCCTTCAAAACAAAAATAAATAAATAAATTAAATTTGGTAAGATTTTAAAGGCAACACACACTTTTAATACATATTCCTAGGCTTATTGTGTACAGTTTATCAAAGCACATTATTTCAAAGAAAAAAAAATGTCCTCATAATCCATCATATTGAAATAACTAGACCTATCAGTTTCATTAAATAATCAGCATGTCTTGTAATTAATTTAATCAAATTCATCACAAATAATCACACATCAACATTTGCTGAGAAATTGAAGATAATTTAAAAACAATATAATCATATTATATTATTTTGGCAGACAAGTAGGATTAAATAAACATTAAATAAAAAGTGGCTTCCTATATCAATATAGTATTATTTATTTACATCTTAATGTTAACTAGTAGCCAAAACTGTAGCTGTTCAGACCTTGTTTTAGGCTGAAGTTATAGGTATGTGACCTTTCTAAGACTGTGCGAATAATCTACAGTAGTAATTTAATGCTGGTTAACCTTCATGTAATAGAGGTTACAGTAATAATAGCCATAATAACATATTTTTTTAAAAGAAGCATCACCGATGGAATATGTCAAGATGCTCTCGAGGGTAAACTTGACCTTCAGCCTCCACCTTCTGGACAAATGCTTCCTCAAATGTGGGTGTCGAAGATGTTTCAGAATGGTTTCTGGTGTTTAACACTCATATTTCACAATCTATAATCAGTTGTTTTTTTTTTAAGATATATGTCATCTTATTAAAATTAAAATTGGTTGTGAATGCTGTTTTATGTGGAATTTAAATGAAATATTATTATATCCAGCTGAGTTTATGGTCTTTATGCTGGGCAGAAGATTGTTCTGTGTGTCTGTCTAGATGTCTTTGTGTGCTTCCGCAGTCTGAATCAGATATCAGCTGGCACACAGATACTATTCAGTGTAACCTGTGACATTAAAGTCGGACTTAATTCAGACAAGTGGACACTTTAATCAATCCACCAGTCACATTGAAACATATCTTAGTTAATTCAGCAGTCTATAATATTTATCTCTTTAACATGTTGTTAACAATGCATGTTACAATTACAAACAGTGCTAATAAGGTTCCTGTCTTACCTTAAAGGGATAGTTCACCCAAAAATGAAAATTATGTCATCATTTACTCACCCTCAAGTAGTTCCAAACCTGTATGAATGTCTTTGTTCTGCTGAACACAAAGGGAAACTGAGCAGTTCTGGGGCACCATTGACTTCCATAGTATTTATTTTCCTACTATTGAAGTCAATGGTGTCCCAAAACAGCCTGGTTGCAAACTTTCTTTAAAATATCTTCCTTTGTGTTCGGCAGAACAAAGACATTCATACAGGTTTGGAACTACTTGAGGGTGAGTAAATGATGACATCATTTTCATTTTTGGGTGAACTATCCCTTTAATAGAATATGTCCATTACAATGAATGAATTTAGATCAATACACACTGTACATTACAACATTTTTTTTTTTTTTTACTGCATGAGCAAACCAGCTGATATACACAAGTGTTTAAGCAGAAAATGGTTCTGAAGGTTTGTGTAAATGTAAAGGATCATGTAAAAAAAAAAAAGAAAAAAAACATTGGTTTATTCTGTATAAATAAATAGTGTAAAATTGTTTGTTTTGCATGAATGTAAAACATAAAGATTAATGAGTTTAAGATACTTCCTGAAACATATTATCTGGTTATTTTCAGCGAATCAAAAAAAAAAAGTTTAATCATAAATGTGCTGCATGACCCAAGTATCTTAATTCCTGATAGAAATGTATTTTTCTTAGTTATTTGTAATGATTCAAAACCATCCAGCACTGCCCATGTGGTTCATTGTGATTCACAAACAAATGACTCTTATGAATCATTTATTTTTAGTGAATTAAAGCATGCAGCATGACCAGAGTTGTCAAGTTCTCATTCAAATGATTCATATGAGTCAGTTTATTTTTAGTGAATTCAAAAACATATAGCTCGACCAATGTGGCATAGTTTGATTCAGAAACAAATGACTCTTTTGTGGTGTTTCTTTTTAGCGAATTAAAATGTGCAGCTCAACCATAGTAGTCCAATACCCAAACAAATGATTCACAATAGTTGGCTCTTTGTAGCGCTACCAATGTAGCCCAATTCCCAAAACAACAAAATCATCCTAATTGAGATTTATGGATTTGGTATTTGAACTGAAATGTTTGGATAGCTTTTCATAGTTAATTACTTATTGTTAGTAGCATGTAGAGTGACTAACTATGATTCAAAAGATTAGCTTGACTATTTAATTACATTTAATCACTGGCTTAATATTTTTTTATTTTTTTAAGGATGTTTCCCCAACACTGGTATGTTTTGACCAGGCAACTGACTCTAGGTATCATTTTAAGAGCTTGATTATTTTTGATGCGATAAGAACAAGACATTTTGTAACAAATAGCTTTTCAACGGCTAGTTAACAGGCATGCTTTTAGCCCGAGCCTGATATGAGATAAATTGGTGTAATAAATTGGTCCCTGAAACTGAGCAGCATTGAGATCATAACCTGTGAGAGCCAATCTTGCTGTGGCAGGACTCTGCTCGCACGTACAGAAAGATTGAGCTCAGCGATGCTCCCCCAGCGCACCCTTGTTAACAAACCGGTCAGGTATGCAGGAGACTACAGCACTGATAATTTTACCAATAAATAAGCTTAGTGGATGCTAACGTATGACAAAACTGCTCCTGTGCAAGAAAAATCTGCAATGTGTGCAGTGTTGTCAAGTTTTTGGGTCACTACCTCTACTGTAGAGAGGGGGTGTGACAGTTCAAGAGCACAGATGGGATTTTACGCTAGAACATAGGGTGGCATAAGATCTTGGTGTATGTGCATGTGGCAGTTTTTTATTTATTTCATTTAGTCTCTAGAGGATGAAAAAGCAGTCTTTTTTAGATACCCACGACACTCGAAAAATGTACAAACATTCTGTGTGATGACTCACTTGGTTTGTATCTAAGAAGTATTCTCTGCTTCCAAGTAAGTTATAAATAAAGCGCAAAATTCATGCTAAAATTCCTAGAAACCCTTGAAACTGACCTGAAAGGTCAGGTGAAATGAAAATATTTTGTTCCAGTTGGTTGAGTACTAGAAAACATATTGGCATATAATTAGGGTGACCATACGTGCCATTTTTCCAGGATGTGTCCTGGCCAGGATTTTTATATTCCTTTGATTCAAAGTACCTCGAGAGAGTTTCGAAAACATAAGGAACCGATGTCATACACCGATCGGTCCGCACACACAAATAAAGCCAAATCCTAGATATTTTAGGCAAAATAGAAATCCTGGCCAGGATGCGTCCGGGAAAAATGGCACGTATGGTCACCCTAATATAATGTATAAAACCATTGCCTAAAATAATTCAATTTCTCTTTAATGAATCAAAAACAGAGCCCAAACCCTGAAACAAATGAGTCTTATAGCTGATTATATCTAGTAGTCAGTTCTTTTTAGTGAATCAAAAACCTGCAGTGTGATAAATTATATGTAGTCTGATTTACAAACAAAGACTCGTATGAGTTTCTACTTCTTTTTTTAAAGGTGCTATAGAATGGAAAACTGTATTTACCTTGGCATAGTTGAATAATAAGAGTTCTGTACATGGAAATGACATACCATGAGCCATTGTTTCCTCCTTCTTATGTAAATCTCGTGAATGCAAAAAAACAATGAAAAATAGGCAAATCAGAACATAACACAGACTGTGACGTCACAGTCGGTATCACTAATAGTTACGCACCCAACATTTGCCCATGTTCTAGGCCAGCCGCCAGCCGAACCATCTGAAGTTCTGCAGGTATTGTGAAGAAACAAGCGAGGACAACAGCAAAAATGGCAGATCATGGAAATAAATTTTATTTTCCAGGCTGTGCAGGGGATGTGAAGTGCAGGGATGGGTTGGTGTCTGTACTCAGAAAGGCACGGAAAACAAATAACGCATTCTAATAAAATAACACGAGCCACTAAAGGGACATGGTTAGCTCCTTGCTAGCTGTAGCCTGTTACATTACAGTACATACGATTTCACTTACTACATAACAGGAGTGATGACTGAGGATGATGGCGAATGATTTACAGATCCTGAGCACCACTGACAAGCGTCTTATCTTGTAAAATGTTTGGTAAGTACTGCCGCTCCATAGTATAAACAGAGTATGTGCGATCACGAATCTCGAAAGTGAAAGTGAAACTTTCGTGCATTCGAAAGCAGTTTCAATGCCCCGCATATTAATAGCGGCTCCCTGATAAATAATAATATATGCCCGCATTTTATTTACAGTATAATTACCCAACGATATAACTGTGCGAGGAATCATTGAAATATATATAGATATATATAGAGCTCAGGGGCGGCGCCAGAGAATGTTGAACGCAGGTGCTGAGGGGGTGCTAGATCAATGACAGGGGGAGCTGGGCAATTAATAGTAAATATGACCAAAACAGGTTGTTATTATTATTATTTTTATATGAATAATAAAATCACTATATAGGCGCATTTCAAATGTTTATGAGGAATGTGGGAGTATTATCGCGCTTAGCCTACTGCATGGGGCGCGCACGCAATTATTTTTATTTATTTATTTTTCCTGCGGAAAGAGCTTATACTCCCGTCGTTTTTGGATGTGTTTTCTGTCGTCTCATTCAGTCTCTGTGAATGGAGCGAGTCACAACAATGAACCAGCTCACAGACATAAGAAAAAAATCTGCAGAAAGCTTGAAAACTAATTAAAATAAAAAAACAAATCTTCTCTGATTATGTAGTCCGTAGGGTATAGGTGCATTTCGCTATTAAAGGCACGTCCACTGTGGAGATGTTGAGTCTGAGAAAGCACTAGTTTATTAATAAATAAGTAAAATGTATTTTTCCCCGATGCATTCATAATCATTACTTTAGCCGGTGTTTTGCGGCAAGCGTTATGCGTGCGTTTGAGCGCGGAATAATACGCCTAAATGCCTAAATAATAAGCATAAATAATAACCTAATTGGTTATTATACTATCAATTTAATATAAACGTGCGAATAGTTGACTAGAAAAATCTTTAGTCGGGGCAGGCCAATAGTACTTGGTACAAGGAACCGATCGTTTTTTTAAATAAAATGCTGACATTACGTGCGACTGCAAATCATGTTATTGAATTGCAGTATTTATGCATGTGTTTAATGAGTCAAATGTTTTTATTTTATTTCATTTGTTATGGGGGTGCTATGGGGGTGCTTTGGTTTTTCTTGGGAGTGCTGGAGCCACAACATTGAGCCACACTGTGAAACAGCGTGTAGTGTGTGATATATATAAATATATCAGTGTAGTGTGATTCACAGTTAAATGATTTATATGAGTTGGATCTTTTTAGTCAAAAGCCTACAGTGTGATAAATATGATGTAGTCTGATTTACAAACAACAACTCTTAGTTTCTTTTTAGTGAATAAAAACATGAAGCTTGACCAGAGTAGCCTGATTCCTGAAACAAATTGGGCTTATCTTGTGAGTTGATTCTTATAATGAAACAGAAACATACAGCACAAACTGTGTAATGCAGTCTTATTCACAAACAAATATTTATACGAGTCAGTTAGTAAATCAAAACAATGCAGCTTGACCAGAGTAGCCCAAATCCTAAAACAAAAACTGACTCTTGTGAGTCGGTTCTTTTTAATGAATCAAAAACACACTGAACGACCAATGTTGCATAGGCTGATTCACAAACAAATCACTCTTATGAGATGGTTATTCTGGAGAATCAAAAACACAGAGCACAATCAGTTTACTGGATGGCTCTTATGAGGCAATTCTTTTAGTGAATCAAAAACATGCAGCACGGCCAGAGTAGCCAGCTTCCCAAACAAATGATTATGAGCCAGTTCTTTTAAATTAATCAAAAACCCACCTGTACTAGCCATATTCTCTGAAAAATGACTCTTTAAAAGATAAGTTACCAGTCTGAAACCATTTGAAACACCGTCCTGTTTACAATTTTAGCAGAGAAGAGAGAGACAACTAAATTCATGTTGTAACTAAAATGTTCTCAAATTAACCAGAGTTAAAAAGAAACTGGGAAATGTGTATTGATAACAACCCCAAAAATCATCACTTAGGCTACCATTTGATATTACATACTTGCTTCATTATTTTATATTGCCTCTTAAAAGCATATTGAGGCTGCATTGAAAAACAGGTTTACAGCACATTTTGTTCAGTATTTTTTCAGCCCAAACTGCTATAAAAAGCAGCGTGATTATAAATAAGTAGTATTTTGTGTATCATTTGTCTGTATGCTCATGACAAACAATACGCTTCCTTGCTAGCATCTATAGGCTTTACTTTGCTTAAGGTTCAATTTTGTATGATAATGTTTTGCTTTGCCAATAAAACAAATAGCTTTTTCTCTATGGAATATTGGTGTGATTTCTCTTTGAGAGCATCGTTTTCTTATATTTTCTTTGCGGTGAAGTTATTAAATGACTGACTGGTTTGTGGCAGGTGTGCGCTAACAGTGTTAGCAAGCTTAGCATCTGTGTTATTTAGATTGCAGTATACATACCGCAGTGTTTTATTGCTCTTGGAATAGAGTATGTGGTTCCCTCAAGGGCATCATTTTAATAGCTTGTTTTGAAATGCGTATTTCTGTTGAAATATCAGCATTAGGAAGAAGACTCGCTTCATAAGCAAGGTGTGTTTTAAAACTCAAACTTAGAGTCGCCGTTTAGCGCTAAACTGCAATCAATACTGTTTTCCTTCATTTCCAGACAAGTACTGTTGAGATTTCAACAGAATCGAATATGACAACAATAAACCACACTGCAAGAATGGAGACCGGCTTTGATTTGTGTGGCACCAGAGAGAAAAGGATTCTCAGTTGTTCACTAAATTATGGGTCTTTTAATTCGAACGTTTTTTTATTGTGCCGCAGCTGCACAAAGTCCTCTATTGTATTATCTTTGTGTTTCTTTGTTAGCAGCTCTTTTCTCCTGAAAGCTATTTTTTCAATGGTCTTTGATGGTCTGGAATACCTCTGTAATAACTCCAGACTTCACTGGTGGCCCTAATATCATACAGAAAGAAAAGGCCCTCGATGGCATGCAAATGAAGCGAGCGTGTGTGAAGTGTGTTTGAGTAATGAATTAAGGTGCAGAGGGATCTGACGCATGTCATCTTCAGCGAAAAAAATAAAAAATAGATGCAGTTTCTTGTTGAATGAACAGAAGGCAGGACGCAAATGAGAGCACTTCAAAGATGGCTTTAAAATCAATAACCAGAAGTTGCATCCGTCTCATTTGCCGCATTGTAACATCATGAAGAGATTTCTCAATTTATTTATTTTTAATGAAATCTGACATAAGCTTTAAAGTGATAGTTCACCCAAACATGAAAAATTATGTTATTTATTCACCTTCATGTTCATGTTTCTTTCTATGGAACACAAACTGATAAGTGTTACGCAACACCAAACACTGACAGAATGTCAGAAAAGACAGAAAACGCCATAAAAGCACCACAGACTGTTCTACGACTTGAATTTTCAGGCTTTTTCTCTCATAAAGCTATCGTATGACTTAGAATATAGTGTGTATGGACCATTTATATGATGATTTTTGGCTTGTTTGGAGCTTTTATGGCAGGAACGGTGCAACATTTGCTTTTATGTTCCAGAGGGGAAAGAAAATAACAGCATAGAGTTTTGAAAAATACATGAGGTTTACTTTACTGCATGACCCATATGTGTAACACCACCATATTTTTAATGAAAAAGGTATGGAAGCAAAAAAAAACATCTTCCAGCCTGACTTTCCAGTGACCTCTGTGGAATTAAAGGCTGGATATTTTTTTTCTGCTCTCTGGTTCAACAGTTCAAATTTTGCACACTTGCTCAGTCAAAACATCTCTGAGTTCAAAACCAGTAGAGTTATTACCAGCAGATTTCCAGTGTTTTATAACTAGCAGACCTATATTTTGCATTTTAGCACTCATAAAAGCAAGATATTTTTTTTCCGAGTAGTTCTGTAACCCTAACCCAATCCTAAATAATCTGCCCTAAAATCATACATTTAATACTAAAATGTCACTCAAAATGCTTTTCATTGTACATTAAATGTAGAAATGCAGTGTAAACAGATGTTATATTCATATTAATACATTTACACTGAGATTAACATTGCTTAAAGTAATGGATAGTCTATGATGCTCAGTCATGATATGTAGGGTTATTATGTAGAGTATTAGTGTGTGGAAAATGCACAGATTAAAAATTGCCAGGCTTTTTTCTGAACTGAAGCTTATGAGTGTTGTGTTCTGCATTATGAGTACCATAGTTCTGGAAAATCTCTCTCATCATTGTAGTCGAGATGTTCACAAAAGTGTTTGGTTTGACAAATGGTCAATTTTCAGTTACCCTTAATGAACTTTAATGACTTTTCTAATGGTCATTTGAAGCAATAGAATAGTTAATGCAAATTTAATTGCAGCAAGATCTTCCACCATTTGCCTAAATAAAAATCACTTCTTCCTCATTGTCAACCCTCAGGATAATGTTGCATATTAAATATAGTATTTTGATCATTGTAAACTTGGAAAGTGTGTTTACTTCATCTATAGAAAATGAAGTTGTGGATGAGATGAATTTATGCCTCAAAATAATGTATTTTCCATATTGCCCCAGTAATTGCACAAGTAATGATAAAGTTGTAAACTGTGTCACAATACAATGTGTGCTTCAATAAATAAAATAAGTTAAATAAATATAGATATATTCGTATTAATTGTATCATTTAAATACTACTACTACTACTACTACAACTACTTCTTCTACTACTACTACTACTACTACTACTACTACTACTACTACTACTACTGCTACTACTAATAATAATAATTCTAAATATGTTTGGTAACACTTTTGAGTAGGGAACACATATTCACTATTAATTAAAATCCTTCCCTCAATATACTCCTAATTTGCTGCTTATTAATAGTTAGTAAGCTAGTTGTTAAGTTTAGGTATGGGGAGGATTATGAGATCTAAAATATGGTCATTCAGAATAAGCCATTAATATGTGCGTTATAAGTACTAATAAACAGCCAATATGCTAGTAATATGCATGCTAATAAGCAGCTAGTTAATACTGAGAATTTTGAAATTGGTTATATTGCTGGAGCCTTATAATAAAGACTACATTTTTGCCTGGACTTTTTTTTTCATGATGCAAAATAGTTATCCAATAGCTAGAAATTACATTGTAGTATGTTATATATTCAATTAAATAATCTGAATTAGCATACTGTCCATGATATTCAGAATTATAATTAAATACATTTCTGTACAGTGATCATGTGGCCATAGATAATACATGCATATGCCGGCTGAGTGTAATCTTAATTATATTCATGTATTATCAGAGGAATACATGATAACGTTCAACTCTGCCCTGCCTGTCTTGCAGAATGATTCCCTCCACGAGTTACGAGTTCCTGGTGCGAGACCTCGTATCCGGACGGGAGTACGACCTGTGCGTTCTGGCCGTCTACGATGATGGCATAACCTCACTGACCGCCACGCGCCAGGTGGGCTGCGTCTCATTCGTCACGGAGACGGAGTACAGCCAGTGCCAGTCGCTTCACAGCCACTTCCTGGGCGGCACCATGATCATCATCATCGGAGGAATCATCGTGGCCTCCGTTCTCGTTTTCATCATAATCCTCATGATCCGGTATAAAGTATACAGCCATTATGGGGCAGATTCCGGAAAGGGGACCGCTATGACAAACGTGCGTTCGCAGACCAATGGGGGGCAAGCGGCGGGGCAGGTCCCGCGCTCCAGCTCCAAAATCGTGGAGGGCCAGGAGGCCATGGGAGCGGGTTTAGGGGGGGCCGCCGGGGCCACAGCTAGTTTAAAAGACTCCACTGCCATGGTGCTAGTCACAGACTCTGAGACAACTGTGCAGATATCAGAGATGATCTCTGAGGACATAGTCTCCCCCACACAAAAGCACCATCCCAGGACTTGTATAGAGCTCAAGAGACGGCCTTCTCTGTCCTCAAAAGAGGGTACAAGCACAGACACACCAGGAGGTATGTACACTCAAAAAACTTTTTTTTTAAGTTATAAATAAGTAAAAAAAAAAAGGATAATTGGAATGTTTGTAAAAGTTAGTAGCATTTTCTGAGTAAAAAATATTTCTACATTCTAATTTTTTAAATGAAAAGTTCACCAAAAAAAAAAAAAATTGCTGAAAATTTACTCACCCTCACGCCATCCAAGATGTAGATGAGCTTGTTTCTTCATGTGAACAGATTTGGATAAATGTAGCATTACATCACTTGCTCACCAATGGATCCTATGTAGTGAATGGGTGCCGTCAGAATCCAAAAAACTGATAAAAACATCACAATAATCCACAAGTAATCCACACAACTCTAGTCCATCAATTTACATAATGTGAAGAAAAAAGCTGCATGTTTGTAAGAAACAAATCCTTTGATATGTGCATATTTATCTACTGATTCAGCTGTGACAACTTTTTCACTGGGGAAAGCAATATTATGGATTATGGACTTGTATTTTAGCTGGAAGGAATGGTTTGAAATAAAAAAAATCTTAATAATGGATTTGTTTCTTATCAACACATCTTTTTGCTTCACAAGATATTAACTAATGGACTGAAATTGGATTACTTGTGTATTATGGTGATGTTTTCACTGCCATCATTCTGACGGCACCCATTCACTGCAGAGGATCAATTGGTGAACAACTCATGTAATGCTAAATTTCTCCAAATCTGTTCTGATGAAGAAACAAACTCATCTACATCTTGAATGGCCCGAGGGTGAGTATAATTCAGCAAATTTTCACTTTTGGGTAAACGGTAATGGAAAGTACATGTAACTACCAAATGTTTTTTTCACTGTAAAATACAGCTAAAAAGAAAATGTTAAGCAAGTACAAAAAATAATGTGTCATTAAAACCAAAGGCAAATCACTTGTGTGATTTAAAATGCTTAAGGTTGCTTGCAGGCAATTACACATTCACATAACCTTTAGACAGTATGCTTTTAACAATGCCTGGGCACCTTACAGCTGTTCCGAGTGCATCTATATAGACTCTTGTAATTGCCAGGGATAGAGCTATTCACCTGATTCAATGGGCCAGGTCCAGGTGTTCCTTAAAGAGCTTTTCCTTTGTGGAATTTGGATTTATGGGTACAATCAGGTAATTGCAGTTTCTAGATGAATGCTCATGGAATTCAAGAAGACCTCATCCTTAAATCATTAAATCGATAAAGTCCATTCAGTCAAGATCTGCTGATGCAGAAGGGTGAACTTCCATGATTCTCCTGATCCCGTCAGTCACCCAGGCACCTAATGGCTGTGAATTGTCAACTAAGTTAGCACAGGATGTGAATTAAATAGTATTATATCTGAAGGAGCATGATGGCTCAGACAGGAACACTTTTTCAGGACCTGAAATAAGGTCTTTTCTTTTCAGTTAATGGCCAGTGAAATGAGAGACATAACTTTCATAAAATGTTCATTTGGAACCTCAGTAGATAAAACTAATTTGTTGTGCATATGAGCTGGTTTATATATATATATATATATATATATATATATATATATATATATTAGGGGTGTCAACTTTAACGCGTTAACGCATGTGATTAATCTAAAAAATTTAACGCTTTAATATTTTTTTTACCAGGCCGAAAAAAAAAAAAAAAAAATATATATATATATATATATATATATATTTTTTTTTTTTTTTTACGCAAATTAATCGTTTGATAAGGTTTGACCCCAACTTCTTCCCATCGTCGCAGTGCGGAAGGTTATCTGTAAGTGTGTGATAAGCATAGAGTGAACCATTGTTGCCAGGCCCGGGGTAGCGGCTGTGGCACACCCACAGGCACAAGTGGCCGTGGGCTATTTTAAAAATGCAGTTGCGGGAAATATTACAGAGCCGTGGGTTGCGGGTTTTCGGACTACTTTTATAATCTACCGCGGCCGCCCAAAGTGTATATAGACAAATAAAAATGAAAATAGATCCTTTTACTAATGTGTATCATACTTGGAATGTATACCTGGCAACTTCAGAACGGAGAGGCGCGTGTAACATCACAAACAACGTGAGTTTCAGCCAGAGCATACAACACAGCAGAAATAAACATGACAACAGCCACTATACATTATATAAAATAATAAACACACGATTACGATAGGATATGGTTTCTATGTGATTTTCTTGAGATGAATGCGTAACTTACATCTGAAATGCTCATTTTTGCAGCGATATAAAAGGCTATAAAAAGCATATTTTAACAACAGTAAACAACCAAATTCCACTTGTGATCGCAAAAGGAAGTTATTACAAACACTCGATGGTGGTTTGAAGTGAGTTCTGAGTAAAAGTGTACTATTAATCTCATAAATTGTCTTATGAAGCATGATGTTAATGTTAGCTCTAATGCACCTGTAGAACAGGTCCAATTCTTCTTCATAATGCATTTTGTCATAATACTTCACGTAAGGTCGCAATAAATGTTTTGTTGTATGTATTTAGAAATACTTTTGATAATAGTTGGATAAATGTATACTGGGATTGAAGTGTTGTGGTTTGGTAAACGTTTTATTGCCAGTATAAAGACTGATAATGGCTAAATAAAAACAAAAGAATAATGATAAAAGAATAATAAGGATTATGTCTCATACCTGGTGGAGGTGTGAAAGGTTATGTTTCCTTAAACTAGTTTGTCATGCATTTCTTTATTTCAACACATTTACAGGTAAATCCTAATATTTTAAATTTATGATTAATCATGATTAATCACAGTCCAGGACTGTGATTAACGCGATTACATTTTTTAATCGATTGACAGCACTAATATATATATATATATATATATATATATATATATATATATATATACAGTCAGGTCCATAAATATTGGGACATCGACACAATTATAACATTTTTGGCTCTATACACCACCACAATGGATTTCAAATGAAACTAACAAGATGCTTTATGTTCCACTGGCAGCCATACATGCCCACGCCATACTACCACCACCATGCTTCACTGATGAGGTGGTATGCTTAGGATCATGAGCAGTTCCTTGCCTTCACAGTTCTGGAACAACATCCTATGGACAGATGAGACCAAGATCAACTTGTACCAGAGTGATGGGAAGAGAAGAGTATGGAGAAGGAAAGGAACTGCTCATGATCCTAAGCATACCACCTCATCAGTGAAGCATGGTGGTGGTAGTGTCATGGCGTGGGCATGTATGGCTGCCAGTGGAACTGGTTCTCTTGTATTTATTGATGATGTGACTGCTGACAAAAGCAGCAGGATGAATTCTGAAGTGTTTCGGGCAATATTATCTGCTCATATTCAGCCAAATGCTTCAGAACTCATTGGACGGCACTTCACAGTGCAGATGGACAATGACCCAAAGCATACTGCAAAAGCAACCAAAGAGTTTTTGAAGGGAAAGAAGTGGACTGTTATGCAATGGCCAAGTCAATCACCTGACCTGAATCCGATTGAGCATGCATTTCACTTGCTGAAGACAAAACTGAAGGGAAAATGCCCCAAGAACAAGCAGGAACTGAAGCCGGTTGCAGTAGAGGCCTGGCAGAGCATCACCAGGGATGAAACCCAGCGTCTGGTGATGTCTATGCGTTCCGGACTTCAGGCTGTAATTGACTGCAAAGGATTTGCAACCAAGTATTAAAAAGTGAAAGTTTGATTTATGATTATTATTCTGTCCCATTACTTTTGGTCCCTTAACAAGTGGGAGGCACATATGCAAACTGTTGTAATTCCTACACCGTTCACCTGATTTGGATGTAAATACCCTCAAATTAAAGCTGACAGTCTGCAGTTAAAGCACATCTTGTTCGTTTCATTTGAAATCCATTGTGGTGGTGTATAGAGCCAAAAATGTTAGAATTGTGTCGATGTCCCAATATTTATGGACCTGACTGTATATATATATATATATATATATATATTAGTGCTGTCAAACGATTAATCACAATCAATCACATCCGAAATAAAAGTGTACATTAATTATGCATATATAAATACAAACACATGCATGTATATATTTAAGAAAAATATGTTATGTTTATACATTAAATATATTTATATATAATATAAAATATAATAATATAAATATATAAATGCATATACATGTCAACATCTTCAAAATATATACATGCATGTGTGTGTATGTATATATACATAATACATATACACAGTACACATACATATATTATGTAAACAAAAACTTTTATTTTGGATGTGATTAATCGTGATTAATCATTTGACAGCACTCTGTATGACAATACTCTGTTAAACATATCTAAAAGTTTTCACAGATAACAAACCAACAAACAAACAAACAATGGATTCATGAAAAGTGCCAATAATTACCTCACAGGATTGTATTTCTGTATAGCTACAGATCCAAAAATGGCATCCCACCAAAACACTGTCGATAAACAACATGCAGTCAGAAGAAATGGCTTTGTATATTACATAATACATCAGAGGAATCTGTGTATGGAATAGTATGTTGTATTTATTCCTCATGTGCAACAAACAGTTTGCTGATTAGTTGAACAGCTACAGTAGTGTCAGTTCTTGACATCTGAAAGACGTTTGCTCGTTGTAAATCAAAAGGCTTTGTACCAGCACAGAATGTGTTTTCCCTTGCCACTGCATAAGAGTCAGGATTACACGGCTCTCTGGAATACTTCATCATGATTGGTCAGTTGCAGCATTGTGGAGTGAAATTCTGTTGTATAATATAATTACCATTATGCAGTATATTTGACCTGTATTCCTGTGTTGTGCTAGTCTCATTTCTCTTATCATAGTGTAACCTGCAGTTGAAAGCTTAAAGTGCCACTTCTGCCTGATTCAACCCATAAAAAAAATGTTTGTTGGTATAAATTTATGTGTATAGGTTGGTTCAGAAGGTAAATAATATTTTTGACTTAAAATAAAACAAATTAACCTTGAATCAGTGTTTCCCCTTGCGTAAAATAAGTACATATTAGCATACTTTATATTACTAAAAGTATTTCTTATTAAATATTAATATTATTAAATATTAGTATTATCAAAATGATTTATTACTGAAGTAATAATAATAATAAAACAATAATGATAATTAATAATAATATACTTAAATGCAACTAGATGTAATGTTTCTAGACATTAATTGTATGTCACTTGCAATTAAATGAAAGTGCATTATAGTGTAAATTTATATAAAATTTAATTATCTGAAATTGAATGTTTTTTTAACAACTTAAGTAGCACTTAAGTACATCTTTAAATGTCATTTTATTATAACTTCTATTATCTTTGAAATGTGGTTAAAGACAAGCATGTGTGGTAAACTAAAATACCTTCAATGTCTTTTCTATTGAAATTTGTGATTGCACATTTGTTATTATATATATATATATAAATACAAATGTAACATTGAATAACATACTGAATAAAAAAATAAAAAAATAAGTGCACTAAAGTTTCCTTTTATTTCATTAATATTTTATTACATGCAAGTAATTTTTTTATACTTTTTAAGATTTGAAGTGCACATTCAATACAGTTAAGCACAATTTTTTTCACAATAGTCAGGTCTATTTATTTATGTAGTTATTATTTGCTAAGTAGTTATTGAATAAATGCAATAAAAATGAAATTGCATTAGTATCTGTATGAACTACTGATATTTTCATATCATATTTAGGGTTTATTCTGTGATTACTCTGCTTCCTGATCACCTTATCATGTTTATTTTGTATTTATGATCAGCTGAGTCATTATCTCATATTTATCTGTTCTGTGACACATTATAGCCATTCTGCCACAAGACAGGCTGCTGTCCTTCACCTCCGCCAGCACACTGCCCTCGGTGCTGTCACTAACACAGTCCAACCCATCCCTCACGCTGTTTTTCTTTCTTCCCTAGACATGGCAAGCCCACAGGTCAGCGACGAGAGGAAGGTTCAACGAGATTGGAGCGACTTTAAAATTTGATGACTCCTTCCGCTGTCCTACAAGAGACAGCCATCAGCACTAAAGAGTAATGCCATCTCTCTTTTACATTCTTCTGAAGTCATCTGTTGTGTGGGATTTTATGTAGTTTTAATGATTTTTTTGTAAATTATCATTTTAATTTTTTTATTAATTTACATTTGCTTTAGTATGTTAGTCAACACATCAAAATAAATGTACTTTTTAAAAGCACAATGAAAGATGATTAAAACATGATTTAACACTCTGGTGCTCTTAGGACCGAAAAAAAATAATACAAAAATAATGGGAAGCAGATTTCATTGAAACAAAATCTTACTGAAAGCTGATTTTTTTAATTGTTTTTTTAGATATCAACTTCATATATGGAACACAAGTTGTTTCATGATTCATGACTTTGATTTTCTTGTTGTTTAGAGAAAAACATGTTTTGGAAAATATATATTACATGTAGTATTTTAAAAGAGTATTTTTTTATACCCTAAAAATATTAATAATAATAATTTAATAATGTTAAATAAAAAAAAACAAGCACATTTATTTCATTCAAATGGAATCAATCAATCAATCAATCATGCGAGAAAAAGGAGCTTTTATTTTCCATTTTGACATTATTACAAATACAATATTTTGAAGAATATGTGTAACCAAAAAGTTGCTGGTCCCCATTGACTTCCAAAGTAATTTTCAATGGGGTCCATCAATTGTTAAGTTACCAGTATTTTTCCAAATATCTTATTTTACGTTTGGCAGAAGAAAGAAATTAATGCAGGCTTTGGGTGAATAAATTATGACAGATTTTTTTTTATTTTGGGGTTACTATCCCTTAAGTGCATTGAGAAACATAATCGTGAAAATGTACTCTAAGTACACTGTTTTAAGCTTTCTGTTGTTTCATTAATATTATATTACCTGCATGTTTTCAAGAATTTACAGTTCATTTAATGTATTTTGTAATTTATTTATTGTGTAAATGATAATTTTTAACTTATCTTTACTCAAAACAGCCATTAAAAATGTACTTTTTTTATGGAAAAAGAAAGCACCCTGAGATGAAAGTTTAAGACTGGGATGTTGCCCGACACAAGACAAATATACAATATATATATATATATATATATATATATATATATTTACACACTGGTACTGGTGTAGTTTCGGCAGTCCTGTCTGGTGCATATGACAGCTCTGTTTCATCTCAATTCTGTGTAGTTTGACAGATGCACTTGTTATCTATTCGGGTTTGTATTTCCAAAAAAATCTGCACTACCAGCTGAGACATCTGCACTTCATTTATCTTTTGAGAGTGTTTTGTTTATCGTTGGCCCCTCTCTCTCTCTCTCTTTGTTTTCATCCCGTCCCAGAGCTGGCCAGGTCATCTGATTATGGGGAGGAGTATGGAATAATTTGTTTGAACCCCTACTGGACTTTCTCCCCTGAGCATTCACTCTTCACACTGTATTCAAGGACTATCCAACCGTTTCCTACCGGGACATATTTGAGAACTCAATCCACTACTGCAACCAATGGAAACGGAGCACAATAATTGTTCTCCATCACTGGCTTTTAGAACATATTGCCTTTTACATCCCCATGGCCAGGACTGTCTATGTGTTTGCTGCCGACTACAGTATGCAATGTTTACTGGACGGTCTGGGTTGAAGAACGATACTTTGCTGAAGGGGTGAGTATACACCTGCTCCATAGAGAACACTCACCTTGATGTGTCTCTACCTGCTAAAGCAAACAGAAACATTAGTTGTTTTTTCTTAAACTTTTACATTGGGTAGTATTATAACGTATTCTATCAAGATGCAATAAATCAAAATGCAAACAGTTTGATTGTTTTAAAAAGGTTTTGTCATTGAAATTATATAGAAAATTATTCTCAATAAATGCTTTTGTACTTGACATCGGCCTCATCTTACATAAACATAATAGCATTTAAATTTATTGTAATTCTTCCAATTGCATCCTTTGTGTATGTGCATATACTGTATACCAATAGTATAGTGCAGTTCACTTTTAACTATTTGAATGTGCATTAGTTTTTAAACATTCTATTATGTTTGTTTATATTATATTATATTATATATTGATTTAAAAAAAAATCAGCTTTGCCATCACAGGAATGAATTGCACTTTAAAATATATTAAAATAGAAATCTGTTACTTTTAATTAAAACAGTAATATTTTGAAATATTATTACACTGTATTTTTTTCAAATAAGTGCAGCCTTGCTGAAAAACAAAACACACACAAAGAAACAGATCAATCAATCAATCAATCAACAAACAAACAAATAAATAAATACATAAATGGATAAATAAATAAATAAATATTGGTGCTTTCAATAAATTAAAAAAATAATAATTTTTTATAAAATATTTTTCTGTAATTAATAACACTTAATCACACCTAACATGACACATATAAATATACTTTCACACTGAATCTCCAAATTAACATATAAACAACATGAAGTTGGCATATTATAAATATGTTTTAATTACTTATTTATTACTAAGATTATTACTTTTAATTTTTTTTTTTATTTTATTTTTTTTACTTTTAATTTTTTTACTTTACAAAGGCAAGTATATACCATAAAATTAGTGTAACACAAAGTTGTTTTAATTGTTATGTTATGTTATGTTATGTTATGTTATGTTATGTTATGTTATGTTATGTTATGTTATATTATATTATCTATGTATCAATTTTTGTGTACTTTGGTGACCAGAAACATTCCTAAACAAATTTTAGAAACAGTCAACATTGCATCAGATATATAATATATAGGCTTGCTCGCTCAAATGAGATGAGAATCAGTGATTAGCAAGCGCTTGGCTCTTGTGTCGACATTGCTGTGTCTGTCCTGAGGTTATCAGGTAATGTCTTGCAGCTCAGCTTCATGTATCAGACGCTCCACTCACGATCACTCATGTGGAAATATAATTAACTTGGCAGTGTTGAAAAATCAGTACCTTTCATCTCTAAGTATCACCTCAGACTGCAAACAAATGCCAACATTAGGCCATAGTAAATGCCAAGTATGTAAGTTTCCCCCGTTCAAGGCTAGACGTCAAGCAGAGGTTATAATGCAGCCATGCACAATTTACACTACAAGGTGACTAAACAGCATAGTTGTTACACAGTGGATATGTGGACTGTATTCAAGCTCGGAAACAGCAACGGTCTCATGAATAATTGATCACACTGATATTTTTTTCTGTGGTTTTAACTGTTGCTAAAAATTCCCCCACAATGCCTTGTGACATCAGAAGAGAGGGTTGACAGAGCATGTCAAAGAAACGAACAGGCTGTTGCACGCAAAGCAATGCAATAGGGAATGTTACGCACTCAGACATCGGACGATTCATACGAGTAGCACATAAACGAAGATACGGATGTTCCCGGAGGCGCATTCGTTGTTTTATTTCTAGCATTTGTTGTCAGAGAATAAACAGCTCTCAAAAACTTAAGCAATCAATTAAGTTGCAACTCGCTTGATGAAATATTGATCGAATTTGTGTGTGACCGGGGGTGTCTGTGACCCCAGAAAAGTGTGTGATGCCGACGTCATACGCAATCAGTGGAACTCCGTTCAAAAGTCTGCCAGTTAAAGGAGCTGACAAGGAAAAATTGACACGCCAACGATTGGTGCTTCATGCGGCTATTGATCCCAAAATCAAAGCTTCTGCTTTCCATGACTTTGAGAAACGAGAGCAGTTAAAAGTTTGACGGGGCAAAGTGAAATGCAAAGTTAAGATGGATTGAGTTGTTTATTCTCCTGTTTCAATGCTTGAAGCTGTGAATCAAATCCAGCTGTCAGATGTCATCCTGAGATGTGTCTCTGTGATATTAAGCAGGTGTAAGCTGCAGACCACAGATGAGCGTATCAACATATAGATCATCAGGCCTCTCTGAACAGTAGCTGAGTGAGTCATTACCAATATACTTTAGCTTTGCCATAAATGATCCACCACTGTTCAAACTCAGGGTTCAGTAAGGTTTTTTATTTATTTATTGTATTTTTTTTTTCTTAAATAAATTAATAGTTTTATTAAGCAATATAGATTTCCAACGAATTCTGTTGGCAATGACGGAACGTGCGACCATAGTTGCTTTTGGGAAACATACCCCTGGTCTGGGGCAGGTTAACTATCAGGCTAAGCCTGTGTTCCTCTAACAATGACCAATAGGAGGAACGCATTGATATTATTTACCACTGACTCTCTCACATACAATTATTTGAATTTATTATTAGTCCTAAAATAAAAGTATACAGAAAATGCAACTTAAATAATAAATGAAATAAATACAAATATAGACTACAACAGACTGTATTTAACATACTGGGCCCAAGATTTAATGATATATTTTTTTAAAGATATATGACAAATTTTAACATGGTTGCTACTTGCACATTCAGTTGATCAGCAGTTTCTAGCCATGCAGCCTTTCTCTGGTTTTATGACAGCTGCACCTTTATGGTTATTAGTAGAATAGTAAAACATTAAAATCTAAAATTGCTCCTTGAAGCATTAAAACACTAAATTAAAAGTTAAAATCACTAAATTAAAAATGAAAATAAATCAATTTGATTTTCCAGTTACTGCTATCATAAAAAAACTGCACATATATGTAGTTTTAAAATTCAACATGTGTCAAATTTAATGTCCAACAAAAAATCTTTTAGCAAAAGTATATTTTACTCAAAATTAATTATTGCACTATTCTATTACGCTCCATCTGTTTAGTGCGCAGCAGCGCTTGTCCACTTCTGACAGCAAAATGGACATATTTGCATGACTTTTTGACATTTACAGATGAGGAATATCTGTGACATGTCCGTTATGCACTAAGGAAAACGTAATGTCTCAAATGCATTAAACAGCACAAATATGTATACAGCATAAATATATTTGCCATGGTTGATTGATTTGATTTATAATCGATATTTAATAGTGTGCACATCAAATTACCTTGACTCATTGAACCTGGATTAAATTAGTGAGATTGCAATTTAACTTAAATTGTTGTTTATGGAACCATTTATCCTTGATTGATTTGTTAGGTTATTTCAAGTCAGGTTTTGGACTTAAATCCCCGCTTTTCTTAGCGCACTTTATGAGACAGGCCTCCTGACAGTGACTCTGAAGACTGGAGTAATACTGATGAAAATTCAGCTTTGATCACAGGAATTGTTCACAATATTACTGATTTACTGTATGTTTGGTCAAATAAATACAGCCATGGTGAACATAAGAGACTTCTTACAAAAACATTAAAAAAATATTTACCTTACCAAATATTTATGAAAAATGTATTATGAAAAATGTATGTATTTGTTTAATGATGCTATAATTATTTATTTAAAAAATAATTTGTAAAAAGGAATAGAAATATTTACATGTAGGTATAGTCAGTAAACTATTCAGACCATCATTTTTTTTTAATAATCAAATTTACACTAGTATATATATATATATATACCGAAAGTTTATTATTATTTTTTATATATGTTCTATAGTTTCTTTACAGTCTGTGTGTGCGAGTGTGTGTGTACATCTTATAGTTGACAATGCAATTTAAAAACACTTTAAAACAGTCTTTATTTGCTAAAATGCCATCTTTGGAAAATGAAAAAGGAACTAGTTTCATGTCTCAGTTACTGATTGTATTTAATTCTTCATCCAGACATTTTGAAAGAGTAGAATGACTATAAAGATCACCACTCTGTTTTCAGTAGAGCACAGATGACTTTTGGCTCAATTAAACGATGACTGAGCTTTCCAACTCTGTTATTTCAGACTTTCTTCTCTCAGTTGTGCATCTAAGTTGTTATAATTTTAAAAATAGTCGAACTGAACTGCAATTACACAGGATTTTAGTTCTTGGCACCCCTTCGCCACACTTAGCATTTCGTTTTGACTTGTCAAGCCTCATTTCTTCACCAATTAAAAAATCATTACGTGACTAATCACTTCTCCACACTGATGACACAGCGATAAACTCACTGAACACATTTTGCTGCCACAGACGCTCGTGCAGGTTGTCCGTTTTGATTGCTTATTGGCCATTTAATCACAGAAATTACATTAAAACAGAAATGACATTAACAAAATATTGATACATAATGATTAATTATATAAGGATGATAAATGCATTAATCTCAGATTTGGTTTGACTGGTTACCTCAAGGCAAAGACCTTGAAATGTCCTTGGAAAATGAGTACGTCTGTACTGATATCTGATTATTTACAACAATATTTAGCAGACACTGATAACTTAAAAAGTATATTTTATAGACAACAGCATGTTTTTCTGCTGGTTTAATGAGCTGTTCTTGTGATTATTGTTGTTTTGTCTGTGAACGCGGTGTTGAAAGAGTCTGTGGCGATGTTATCTGGCCTCTGTCTGCTCACCAGAGGCAATGTTTGTTGATACCTTAATTCTTTGTCCCACCTTCCACCTCTTTGAGATAAGTACTCTCTAATTAGTAATTACCACAAGATTGTTAATCACGTAGTACAGCCGCGCTCCTCGAAATTAACGGTTCGGTGCTGGTTTTATTTCTTAGAGACCCGTCTGTGTGCACTTTATGGCAAATTGAATATGGGAATGAAACATATAATGACTCACGAATTTGCCCTTTCCATGAGACCAACTGCTTCTCTTACAGGGTCAGAGAAAATGTGAATTGGCTTACTGCTTAAATTAACCAGATGGATTTCAATGGTCGCCCACATTGACTTCTCCAAATGCATCTTGTTTTCTTCGGGGTGGTCACACTGGATTTTAATGTTGTAAAATTATTTCAGAATTTAGCAACAGGATATAATGCCCACATTGCTTCTGCTTAGCTATGAACAATAAATATTAAAAAAATATATTAAATAATAATAATAATAATAATAATAATTACATTTCACTTAAGACAGATGGTTTTTAAATGGATGGATTAAAATAAAATAAAATAAAATAAAATAAAATAAAATAAAATAAAATAAAATAAAATAAAATAAAATTCAATTCAATAAAAAAAATTGCAGTATATAACTGGTTGCCAGAAATTCAATATATAAAAAAATATTGTACTTTTTTAGTTTAGTTTAGTTTAGTTAGTTATTATGGGATGCCATACTGGTGCCTATATATTTTACAACATATAGCCAGATATAATCATATACTGTAGTTAGTGATAATAATAATAATAATAATAATAATAATAATAATAACAATAACAACAACAATAATAATAATAATAATAATAATAATAATAATATAATAATAATGGCTATGACCAAAGTCTGATAGACCAAAATCTGTCTTTTACCTATATACTGATAACCATCATAATTATATAGGTGGCACAATAAAACGTCACATGAAGAGTTAATAAGTGGCCTATCCATAAATTATGGTCAATACTTAATATATATATATATATATATATATATACACACACATGCACACAAACAAAGACACACACATGACATAAATAAAATAATGCAATAAACATTAACTAAATATCAAAAACTGTAGTAAAACACCCTGATGTAGATTACTGGTAACACAATATTGTTTAAATCATCTAAATACAATGTGGTGTGTCACGCAGGGATGTCTGGGATTGTCATTTTACTATTTTTCACTGTAATCATACAGTAATTCATAGTTTTTACTTAAAAAAAGATCATGGTCTTTTACAGTAAAATTACAATGCATATATATGCTATAGTAACCAACAGTTAAGCAAGGTTTTTATTTTTTTATATTTTTGTCATTTAAAAAATACAAAAAGTATATGAAGTAAAAAATATGCGCATACATGCGCATGCATACTCGTTCATGCACAAATGTATCAAATAAATGTCTTGGTGTTATAAAGTGATTAGAGTTCATATGGAGTTTACCTGTTTCTTTCTCTCATTTGGAAAGTGATGTGGCCGTCATTCCCCAGTGCTTCATTTGCATGACAGACTGCTGTTTTATTAAAGAGCCTCTGTGATGTACTCCTGACTGTCATTCACCGTTTGCCCCTGGGTTTGCACAAAATCCATTGAAAGACTCCTTTATTTGATATCTAATGGTCAGGCTGGATTTAATTGTATAATCAATAGTGCTGACGAGAAACAAGGTGTGGTGATATAACTCATAATGAAAGCTATAATGACAGCCAAACCAAGTAATACGATTCTCTGAGTGCTAAAAGCCATCCTCGGTTTCTGATATAGAAGATTGAATGTGTTTACGCTAAAGATTTCATCTAGGAGTTCAGTGTAGAGCTTCATTTTAATTTATGCATGGAATAGTCTTGCAAAAGTCCTCTCGATCGGCTTGCTTTAGAGATGTTTCTGGAAATCTCTTATGGTCACCAAAGCTGCATTTTTTTGAGTACAGTCATCAGTTACAGTAAAATTTTTATTATTATTATTATTATTAACAGCAATAATAATAATAATAATAACAATCATAACAATAATAATAATAGTAATAGTAATAATAATAATTCATATGGTATTCTTTATTTTAATATATTTTTAAATGCAATTTATTTATGTGATGCAAATCATTTTTTGCTGCCATTATTTTATTTTATTTTATTTTAGTTTGTATTAACATGATTTATTTATTTGTTTATGTATTTATTTATTTATTTATTTATCTTTGATGATTTAGAAAATAACTACATTAAATAAAGAATAATTAATTATTATTATTATTAATAATAATGCATTTACTGTCACTTTTGATCAATTTATTGCATCTTTACTCAATAATATACATATATTATCCTACTGACCTCACACTTTTGAACAATGCATATTTGAATACACTGGTATTAACATTTTTAAAAGTAGGAGAAGCTTCAGGGCAAATGAAAATAACAAATCCCGATTTAATTGTCATGAATTCTAAATAGATTTTGGGGCGAGCGTTTGTATGGCTGAAAAATCAGGCTTTTATGACACAATGGAATTGTAGTTTGAAGTTTATTCATCTTCCTCTCACTGGAACAACAGGCATATCTTTTCTCTTTGTTTTTATTCCCATATATCTTAAGTAGTCTGTTTACATCGCCACATTCAAAACTGAAGACATTCATTTTTCACCTAACGAGACTAAACACCGGAACGATTCTGCTTTTCGGGCCTACGAGAGGAGAAAACATCTGAGATTAAAAACAGAAACTTCACTTAATATGCAAATGCCCAGAGCTGTTGATTTTAGCTGTGTTTGGATGATCTTGGTTGCGTGTTCAGTCTACTGTCACGTCTTCGCTGTCATTTAGAGCCGCGAGGCTCCAGACAGATCCATCTCGGAGCCCACATGCGGTGAGAAACATCCAGTATCTGTCTCATCGCTTGGCTGGAACATATGGCCGCTCTAGAGGCCAAATCCATGTCGATGCATTTTCTTTTTTCAGGAACGAGCTAAAAATAAATCAGTTGTGACATATTTAGATCAATATTGATGGATGTTCATTTAGGTTTTGATGGGAGACTGATTGTGGTGTTTGCTGAAACAGGATGTGGATGGAGGTCTTTGTCCAGGTGTTGAAGGTGGTCTCTGCGAACACATTATCTGATGATAGCAGAACAGGGACGGGGTCGAGTCACTGGCAGACATGTTCTCTAATTCCGGCTGCTTTCATGGTCTCTCAAGCTTTCCAGAGCTTGGCGGCACCATTTGCTGCTCCTGCCAACAAATTAACATTTATATCAGCTTTTCTCCCATCCAAAGGGTCCAGAAGCCCAAAGAGAAGACCACCATCATAGATTTGAGAGGATGCCAGCACTGCTGTTCATTCCTTTATGCATATAAGATCAATGTAATGTTAGATGTCACAATCACCACTTATGAAAGCCAATTTCACTCGTTCCCTCTGGTCTTTGAACACTTCAGGCTATAAAGGAACGCACCGGGTTGAGTGTAAAGTAAACTCAGTACACAGCAATTGTGGCATAATGTTGATCATCGCATAACATTTTTAGACTATGCCCTTTAATTTTTGTGTATTTATTTTGTAGTTGTTAAAGTAAAGGGGACAGTCACAGTAATCAACAATATATTGTGGAGTAATTGATAAAAGTCAATACAACAATATTCATTATATTGGTGGATTATATACATAAATATAATTTACAATATTACAAAATAAACAAATTTATTTATTTACTTATTTATTTGATAAAAGCTAAAGCTGTTGGTTCAAAAGTTTGGGGTCAGTATTTCTTTTTATTTTTTTAAGAAATTAATACTTTTTTTCAGCAACAAAGCTAAACTGAACAGAAGTGACATTAAAACACACATTATAAAATTAGAAAATTTCAATTACATTTGAACTCTTTCAAAGTTATTTTGAACTTCAAAATATTAAGCAGCACAAGTGTTTGCATGCAATATTGATAATAATAAGATGTTTATTTAACACTAGTTAGAATGATAGTTAGAACACGATAGATAGATAGATAGATAGATAGATAGATAGATAGATAGATAGATAGATAGATACATAGATAGATAGATAGATAGATAGATAGATACAGTGGTGTAGTCTAGTTTTTTGTAGTGAGCATACTGTGATTTTTCCCTCCCTCACCCATCCCAAAGCGACACCCCATAAGCACCACTCACTAATGTGTACAGTGTGCATCTACATGTAACTGACAGCATTCTGAAAGACTGCTTATGTGATATCAACATGTCAATTTATTATAAGCAACACAAGACAGCCAATGACATTTACAGCTGGGGAGACTGGACTGATTTTCTACTGTGTTAATCATCTAAAATTTTCCCTGAATAATATGGTCCCTGGAGCACAGGTTTTATGAGCTGGCAATTTTCAATGCACATTTAAGAGTGCCTGTTTTTATATTCCCTAGCCTGACCTTCAGTCCACAAGGCTGGCCAGGAGTTCTAATCTCTCTCATCATCTGAAACGAGGAGATATAAACATTGTATTCAATTTAACTGCTGTACACAGACACACACACAGGCCTATCTGTGTTATCTCTCCTCTTCTCCTGCATTCATTGATCCGCACACTAATGTTACTGAAGTTATTAGCTAGTTATGTTGGCCTGAGAAACTCAACATAATGTTGACTGCATGTGTGAAAGATGCTTGGGACAGTTGACTGATCTGTCACTGCTCTTCGGGCCGTAGCCGGGGTTTGCGGGGCCCCGGTGCAGGTTGTACCTGTGGGCCCTGTTTGAAATAGTTTAATATATGTTTGTTCTATATATTTATTTGTGCTATTTACACAATGTTTAAGTTTTTTCAAGTTTGAAGGTGTCCAGGCACAGAAACCGAATAATTAAATATAAAATAGAATTGCATAGTCTTCACTGTATAAATTAAATATAGATTAATTCTTGTTAAACTACAAAGTAGTCTTGTTCAGTAACGAGCTGTGAGTGATTTTCTCTGATTTAATTTTCTTGGATTAGCATTAAGGACACTGACAGCAGCTAGTAAATTAGGCGCGATCACTTTAAGAGACAATACATCCATTATGATACACATCCGATTTTTTTTTTCTCAACTGTTTGTTCACTTAAGTTTAAGTTTGCTCTGTATGTGTGCACCGAACACTGTGCGCGAGCACTCATTGAAGTTGTTCCGCGTCCTGTGTTTGAATGCTTAGAAACTCTTTTGAATGTTTAAATGGGCAAGGCATAAAAACACTTTCAAATGATAAGCTTTCGTGGCCACTCGCAGCAGTGGCGCATTTTTAGGATGGCCTCAGCCAGTCAGATTAAATGAAAGAGTTGCGCAAGAGTTGGTCATCAGCAGAAACACAGCGCTTTGATTACAACACAGACGGGGTGAATTTATGAATGAACGTGTGAAAAATCTGTCACAAAGGTGTTGTTACGTATCCTCACGCTTTTTTAAGTGGGTATACGGAAATCCTTGACCTTTGCTAGTGGGTATACGCCGTATACCTGCGTATCACGTAGACTACACCACTGGATAGATAGATAGATAGATAGATAGATAGATAGATAGATAGATAGATCGATAGATAGTAGGGGTGGCACGGTACACAGATGTCACGGTTCGGTACGTACATCGGTTCGGGGGGGTCACGGTTCGATACGATTTCAGTACAACAGGAAAAAAAATCTACTATGCTCGGTTTCTTTTAATTTATTTTGAACAGACAGTAATACAAATATATTTTTTTTCCACCTAGATGTGAACATACTAAATATTATTACATTATGTTATATATATATATATATATATATATATATATAAAATCTGCAATTTTATATATACAATGAATAAATTCTTGAGATATATTTATAATAGATTTAGTTTACAGATAAACAAGGGAAAAAAACAGTGCGATATGTAACGTAGCCAATATGTGCAGTTTCAGTTAATTTTTGTGCTGGTATAAGGAAACAGTTGAAGTAATCGTGCCGGAGCGCACACACACACACACACACACAAAAACACATCAGTTCCAGCATTGCTAACTTGACAGCACAGTTGCTTCTTTATCAAAATAAAATACAGTGAACCAAACATCAGCGCGCCCGCCTCTGTGTCACCGTTGGAACGCGACTGAAGTACAAAAGCCTATAATTTACATAATAAATAATAGTTTAGTATTCAGATACGTTACATCGCAAAAATGGAAATATTATGTAATATTTGGATTTGTGCCGAATGAGAGAGGTAGGATACACGAGCACAAAGTTCCATTTCGCAAACAGTTGAGTGTGCAAGCCTTTAAAGTGTACTCGTTTGTCAGTCTATGTGAGAGACGCATTCAGAATCAGCACATGGTCATTGTCTGGGGGCTTTGTTTTCAAGTGCACAACTCATGGCATTCGCTGTTCTTCTGCTGGCGGTTATCAAACAGTGTTGCATTGCTGCGGGCGCCCCCTTCTGGATTGAGGGTGAATTGCCTGTATTTGTTGTAAGGCCTCATGCACCGAACCGAGAGGTCCGTTGGATTGATGGATGGATTGATGGATGGATCTATAGATAGATAGACATACAGACAGACAGATAGACAGACAGACAGATAGATAGATAGATACAACAATATACAGATAAATAGAACAAAATATGATAAATAGGATGATAGGACAATAGTACAATAGATGGAAAAACAGAACAATAGGATGATAGATGGATACACAAAACAATAAATGTATAGATATAATTATATATGGATAAAGATAATGATATATAGACAGATAGAATGATAGATGGTAGACCAATGGAATGATAGATGGATACATAGAACAATAAATGGATAGATAGAACAATATAGAATGATAGAACGATAAATGGACAAATAGAATGATAGATAGATGGATAGATTAAACACTAGATAGAATGATAGAACAATAGATAGATAAAGAGAATGATAGATGATAGAACAATGGAGTGATAGATGGATACACAACAATAGATGGATAGTTAGAGCAATATAAAATGCTAGAATAATACATAGAATGATAGACAGGACACCGAGCCTCCACGACTGCTCTATATACTTCTGTACAAGTAAATTCACACTAGTAGTCATTATGCCGCAAACGCTGTCAACAGAGCTTAAATTGTATTGAACCGGATCATTCTTGGGAATTGTGTGTTAGCTCCTCGATGACTAGGCAGGACCTGCAGTCTTTTCTTATCTCTTCAGAAGCGTCACGCCTTCTGCCAAAGAGTCTGATCTTGTTTCTGTCTCTTGTTTTCTCTAGATATTCATCATCCTCCACCCATTCAATCATGCAAACTGCACCAGTGAGCGGAAACTCAGATGGGACAAAGTAAACAGCATGTCTGTGCTTTCTGCACTTTCATCAATCTGCATTTCTGCGTCTCCTCCTGCATCTCCTCCGGCTTTACAGTGTCAATCATAACCCTCTCGTCCAGTGAGAACTCAAACCTAAAGGACTCAAAGCAACAGACGGCAGCAGCATCAACAGTCCCGAATGGGAGCACAAGTATACCTGTTCATTTGAGTTGTTTGGTCACTTTTTATTTTGCCATTTTTTTTTATAACTGTACATAAATCAATTTAAGATCTTATAGTTTTGTACATGTAATTTTTATGGTGTGTAATTTTTTTTTTAATAAAATAAAAAACTGGCTCAATTCTAATGGGTTTGTTTTGGCGTGTCACATTCCTCTTTGGAATTTCTTGTGAATTGATTTACACTCCTGACAGGTAGTTTCTTTTCACTTTATAAACAAAAAAGTCGCAGACAGCATAATTATCACTATACATACAATAATTATTTTCACATGGGCTAAATTTGTCAAAGCTGTATCTCATTTCAATAAAATTATTCGTCAGCATTCCCATTCATAATGATGAGAATTTATGGCATGCCCCCACCAGAGGTACATGACCTGTTTGCTACCATGCTTCTAGACACTCAGTTTGAGACCCAATTATCAGCTGAGCCATAAATGTCATAAGACTAATAACGTCTCGGTTACGTATGTAACCCTCGTTCCCTGAAGGAGGGAACGGAGACGTCACGTCGGGTGACCGACGAATTGGGATCTCGCTTAGAGAGACCAATCCACTTCGAGTGTAACTAAACGAGCCAATGCACATTGGCATGCGATTATTGCATCCAGCTGCTGCTGATCACAGCGTGAGTATAAGTAGGCAGCAGGTGCAGCGCATATTCAGGTTTTCGCTGAGGAGCCGAGCCGGTGACCCGGCCGCTCAGCGGTGGTACAGTAGCCGTGGCGACGGGACGTGACGTCTCCGTTCCCTCCTTCAGGGAACGAGGGTTACATACGTAACCGAGACGTTCCCTATCAGTCGGTCACTCCGAGTCACGTCGGGTGACCGACGAATTGGGATCCCTACCAAAAGGCCACGGATACTGCCCCTTCCAGTGTCCTGTGGAAGCCTCCTGCGCCCCTACTTTTTGGCGCAGGTCAGGGCTTCACAAGAAGACCAGTTACTGTTGCTATGGCACTACCCATTCAGTAAGACTGGATAACACTGGGAAAACGTACCCGTTCCACTTGGAACAGGAACGCTGCGGAAGCCCATCCTTCCCAAAGGAGGTTCAGAAGCACTTACACATATGAACAACCGTTTAGGTGCATATGGAAGATTTAGAGGTGATTGTAGCCTCTTGGCAGAATGTCTGCCGGGGAAACACGGGCTCTGAGGCTATACCGTGGACTTTACACATATGAGATCCAATTAGGTCTCTACATATGGACCCTAGCCCTCTACCGGTTCTCACAGATTCATCGAGTGAGGGCCTGGCGCCAGACGCTCCGCCACGTCTGGCTGCCGAGGGGACGGAGGAGCTCGACAGGGTCTACAGTACGGACTCTCTGGAGCAGTTTTAGCAAGCCGACCCGAAACAGGAGCCTCTCAGTGCTTCTACCCGTTCGAGGTGAGAACACAGGAGGAGACCGGTTCCACACGAAGGCTATAGAATCTAGCGAACGTGTCAGGGGTCGCCCAACCCGCAGCTCTATAATTATCTGCCAGCGAGGCGCCACGAGCCAATGCCCAGGAAGATGCAACACTTCTAGTAGAGTGGGCTCTCAACCTGAACAGACAGGGCACACCCTGTGCCTAATAAGCCAGGGTGATGGCATCCACTATTCAGTGGGCCATCCTCTGCTTGGGGACGGCATTCCCTTCTGCCGGCCTCCGTGACAGATAAAGAGCTGGTCTGAGGTCCTGAAGCTTTGCGTCCTGTCAACGTAGCATTTCAATGCTCGGACGGGACAAGCAAAGCTAAGGCTGGGTCTGCCTCCTCCGAGGGCAGCGCTTGCAGGCTCACCACCTGGTCCCTGAAGGGAGTAGTGGGAACCTTGGGCACATAGCCAGGCCGGAGCCTCAGGATTACCTGGGACGGCCCAAACTCTAGGCACGAATCGCCGACCGAAAATGCGTGCAGGTCCCCTACCCTCTTGATGGAGGCCAATGCAAGCAGGAGCGGAGTCTGAAAGAAACTTCAGCTCGACTGTCTGCAACGGATCAAATGGGCCCTGCTGTAGTGCTCTGAGCACTAGAGACAGGTCCCAAGAGGGTATAGAGGGGGCCGTGGAGGATTTAACCTTCCTGCCCCCCTAAGGAACCTGATGACCAAGTCATGCTTCCCCACCAACTTCCCTTCCACAGGGTCGTGGTTGGCAGCAATCGCAGCCACATAGACTTTAAGGGTGAAAAGAGACAGCCTTCGCTCCAACCCTTGCTGCAAGAAGGACAGCACGACTCTGATCGGGCACTTCCGGGGGTCTTCTCGGTGAGAAGAGCACCACTCGACAAACAGGTTCCACTTCAAGGCGTAAGCATGTCTCGTAGACAGCGCTCTCGCCGAAGTGATGGTGTCAACTACCTCCTGGGGTAGGTCACCTAGAACCTCCGCGTCCCGTCCCGGGACCAGACATGTTTTAAGTTTCCAGAGGTCTGGACGCGGGTGCCATAAGGTGCCCCGTCTCTGAGTCAGTAGATCCTACCTCAGAGGAATCTGCCAAGGAGGGGCTGTCACGAGGAGCATCAGTTCTGGGAACCAAGTCCGAGTGGGCCAGTACGGCGCCACGAGCAAGACCTGCTCCTCGTCCTCCCTGATCTTGCACAGTGTCTGTGCGAGAATGCTCACTGGGGGGAACGCATACTTGCGGGGGCCCCGCGGCCAGCTGAGTGCCAGTGCATTCCGTGCCAAGTGTTTCCTCGGTCAGGGAGTAACAACTGGCAATGAGAAGTCTCTCAATAAGCTGGGCCGTCTGGGGATGGAGTCTCCACTCTCCGGGGAGCGCAGCTCGTGACAGCTCATTGGCTGCCCGGTTGAGCAAGCCCGGAATGTGAATGGCACGAAGCGACCTCAGATGCTTCTGACTCCATAGGAGGAGGTGGCGGGCGAGTTGCGACATGCGACGGAAGCCTAGACCACCTTATCGGTTGATGTATGCAACGGTCACAGTATGTCCGTACGGACCAGTACGTGCTTGCCCTGTAAGCGCCTCTTGAGACGGTTCAGGGCCAGGTGTACTGCCAGCAACTCTAGGCAACTTATGTGCCAGTGCAGTTGGGGGCCCCGTCCAAACCCCCGACACTGCAAGCCCGTTGAACGTGGCGCCCCAGCCGGTGGTGGAGGCATCCGTGTAAACCACAGCATGCCTAGAGACCTGTTCCAGGGGCACTCCTGCCCGGAGAAACGAAAGGTCTGACCACGGGGTGAGGGTTTGGCGGCAGGCCGGTGTGACTTGGACCCGGTGAGTGCCGCGTTACCACGCCCACCTCAGGACTCGGCCATGGAGCCAGTGTTGAAGCGGTCTCATATGAAGCAGCCCCAGCGGCGTCACTGCCGCCGCAGCTGCCATATGCCCCAGGAGCCTCTGAAATTGTTTCAGTGGGACCGCGGACCTGCTCTTGAACGCATTCAAGCAGTTCAACACCGACTGAGCACGTTCCTGCGTGAGGCGTGCTGTCTGATTGACCGAATCCAATTCCATACCGAGAAAAGAGATCCTCTGCGCCGGGGAGAGTTTGCTCTTTTCCCAGTTGACCCGAAGGCCCAACTGGCTGAGGTGCAAGAGCACCAAGTCCCTGTGTTCGCACAACTGGTCCTGAGACTGAGGCAGCATGAGCCAGTCGTCGAGGTAGTTGAGAATGCGAATGCCCTGTTCTCTCAGGGGAACATGGGCTGCCTCCACAACTTTCGTGAAGACACGGGGTGACAGGGAAAGCTCGAAGGGCAGGACCTTGTACTAATATGCCCGTCCTTCAAACGCAAACCGCAGGAATGGCCTGTGGTGCGGAAGGATTGAGACAAGGAAGTACACGTCCTTCAGGTCAATCGCTGCAAACCAATCTCAGGGACGGATGCACCCGAAGATGCACTTCTGCGTGAGTCTCTTGAACGGAAGCTTGCCCATTTCAGGACGCGCAGATCCAAGATTGGTCTCCACCCACCGCCTTTCTTGGGCACAATGAAGTAAGGGCTGTAAAACCCTGTCTTCATATCGGCTGGAGGGACCGGCTCCATCACGTCCCTCGCCAATAGGACAGTGATCTCCCCACACAAGCCTTTACTGCTGTGAGGTGGAACCTGGGAGAACGCCGGGCGAACTGAATCGCGTAGCCGAGTCAGGTGGTCCACAGGAGCCAGCGAGACGAGCTGGGTAGCGCTTTTTCCAGGCACCCAGACACTATACAAGCAGGACCTGCGGGACCACCGACGTACCCGCGGTGGGGCAGTGAGGTGAAACGCAGGGACCCGGCCCGTGTCGGACCAAAGAGGGGTCTGAGTGTGCGGTGCAACACTTACCTGGTTCCACAGTTTGGCAGAGGGTGCGTGAGTAGGGCCTTTGATGACGCTCTCGAACCGCCCACTGCTGCCTGCTGGCGAGAGAGGGAGAAGAGTGTGGTCCGGTGTTGGTCCGTCCATGACTCTCCATGCCCTCTTGGGACCCAGAGGCAGAGTGAACCGCTTCTTGTCGAGATTTTTTATATTTTTTTTTTAAACCAAAAGATTCTCCGCCCGGCCCTCCTCCGGGGGAGGGAGAGGTGCATCCACCATCTCCTGAAGCAGTCCTCTTTCCCTCTGGGTCGCCCGTCCTGAGGCCTCTTGCTTTTCCGCTCTCCGCCAGGTTTGACGGGGGCCCGGACGGGCGGGGCGGCCTCCCTACGCCCAGCTCAATGTCACCGCTTCTGGAGGCTGCTGCGGATGCGGTGCGGGAGCAGGGACGGACGCAGGGGCCGCCCTCGGCGACGAGCAGGCTGGGGCGCTGCAGCCAGCGGACGGGTGGAGGCAGCAGCTGCCCGCTGGGCAGGATGTGTTGGATCGCCTCAGTCTGCTCCTAAGCAGCCGAGAACTGCTGGGCCAGGCTCTCAACTGCGTCGCCGAAGAGGCCAGTCTGGGACACAGGGCCCTTGAGGAACCGAACTTTGTCGGCATCCCCATGTCGACCAGACACAGCCAGGTGACGCTCCTGGACCACAAGTGTGGACATCGCACGACCCAAAGACCACGCAATGACCTTCGTCGCTCGTAGCGCGAGGCCAGAAGTGGTACAAAGCCCTTTCAGAACTTCTGGATCGTGACCACCCTCGTGCATGTCCCCCAGTGCTTTTAGCCTGAAGAACCTGCAGTAACGCCGTAGCGCAAGCGGTTGGCAGCTTCTCCACGGGTCACATAAGCATCGCCGGACAGACCAGACGAGTACCTACAGGCCCTGAAGAGGAAGCACGGTTTACCCTACCGGGTGGAGGCGGTATTAGGACACAACGGCATCGCAACCGACCGCTTCACCGGGGGGCCCCGTATACCCCCTAGCTGCACCACCACCGAGGGTGGTGAGGGAGGAGGAGCTAACAGGTCAGTTTCTGGCAGTAAAATGTGCCATCCACAACCTGGTAAGCTCCCCATGCACCTCCGGGAAGAGAGGCACCGGGGTAGGGTGCTGAGAACCAGCACAAACTACCTCAAGAAACCAGTCATCCAACCTCGAGGGCTCGGGACCCGGTGGAAGTCTCCACTCGAGCCCTACCCCCTCAGCGGCCCGGGAAAGCATAGCCGTGATTCTGGATCCGACTCAGGCATTGCTACTGCCGTAGCAGCAGCGCAGCCGAATCTTCTTCCCCAGAAAGCTCCAGCTCACCCTCCGATGCAGCGATCGACATCCGGTCATCGGGAGGAGCACCAGGGATACTGCTGGTACGCCCCTTGTAGAGGGTCCAGCACGTTCCACTGGCAGCTCAACTGGTTTTGGAGTGCAAGAGGAGTGATGGTCCCTCGAGGGTTGGTTCCCTGGAGGGTTTGCCACCACTGTAATCCTCAGACCACCCGTGCCACCACCTGAAGTAGTCCTCGTCTGTCTGCAGCCAGAACGAGAACTAGATCGAGGCAGAGGCAACAGAGCTCCGCCCCCTTGTCGAAGTAGCGGAGCCTGGCCGCAACTCCAAGATGATCATCTTCCCACCATGAGAAGATGCCTCATCCACGAACGCCACCTCAGCATGCTTACTGCCCAGGCACGTGAGGCAGTGATCATGACCATCACCCGGCACCAGGTAACGACCGCATCCAGAAACGCACGGGTGACACGTTGTCTGTAGCAAAACCCAACTCGTCTTTACAAAGACGTAACGTCAAGTTTGCCAGATGCAACGTCGTCTTTAAAAAGACGCACCCGCGAATGCTCTTTTAGGGAAAAAGCTCTTTTAATGTGCTGAAGCGCACAGGGGAGATGGTCACCTGCAACACAAACAGGGGGTAGTGCAACCTGATGTGTGCAATCCACTCGACACAGGAAGAACCACCGCCGCTGAAGCGCCGTACCGCCAGCACGAGAGTCTTCCGAAGAGCGTGCTCAACTCGTTGAATTCACTCGTCAGCAGAAGTCAGGAGCAGAACGATGTAACCGCTCGGCTCCGAAGCAAAAAGCCTGAATATGCGCTGCACCTGCTGCCTACTTATACTCACGCTGTGATCAGCAGCAGCTGGATGCAATAATCGCATGCCAATGTGCATTGGCTCGTTTAGTTACACTCGAAGTGGATTGGTCTCTCTAAGCGAGATCCCAATTCGTCGGTCACCCGACGTGACTCGGAGTGACCGACTGATAGGGAACTAATTATATTGACAACAAAATATCCATTAAAAGATCCATTACATGTATTTTTTAATATATATATTTAAAATTACTTTTTTATTTATTAAATATATTTTATAACATTAAAATATTATTAAATAAACATGATATTTTTACACACACATATGTACATATATGATGAATATATAAAATTATATATATATTTCATATTATGATATATAGTACTATATTATATCATGAACACATTAAAATAAAGAATAAAACATATTATACTTTAATATTATAAACATTATGTATTATAACATAAAGCCACACATTTTATTTGTTTTATTATATATTAAAAAATAATTATTATTTTACTATATAATAATATTGTTAAATAAAAAAAGAAAATGTGTAAATATTTCTAAATAAGTTCATATTCTATTGTATTACTTTATATTTGCATGCATATAAATATTCATGTATTATTATTATTATTATTTTGTATACACACACTAAACACAGCATGTATTACTCTGCACCTGCGGTGATGTCATAAGGTTGGCCCCTCCCAAGGATCCTGCTGAACTCCGCCCTTCTGTTAGAAATGACAGCTGAATGATTTCATCTACATTATGCCATAGTTAATGTTTTATCTCTGATGCAAGTGGTGGCTAATGGCAATCTGTTTTTTCTCAATACATCTAGAGGGATAAATGAGAAAAGTGAGAGGCCATCTTGCCACAGTAAAGGCTGCCTTGGTTGTATAATATCTTGGGTTCTGGGACGCCCACCATCAACAGGCGTGCTGCATTCATTACATCCAATTTCCCTTAACTCAGACATAGACATTTTAGTCTTAAAAGTCAATTCTTTCTTCCAACAAAACTTGCACCTTAGAGTTCAGACTCATCTTTTTTAGTCTACCTGACATAAATTGTCCATTAGCGACTGAGTGGCTGAATATGGTCAACCTTATGCACCCCTGTCTCCGTGCGTCTGGAAATCTCACTCCATTTGTATTTCTCGGCACAGAATCCAGAGACGTGTAATGTCACAACCTACTCAAAGGTGTTTCTGCAAAACATCCTCACACTCCTACGCCGCACAATCACTCAGGGGAAACCTCACTTTGTCAAACCATACGGCCAATTTCCAGGACAGTGTTTCCAGACCCAGCAACGGATTAAACTCCACAGCCGAGGAATATTCTACTGTGAAAAAACTGCATCGAATCTGTGTCCAGGACACATTACGCAGAGAAATTATTCTTTGTTCCTTACAGAAAATGACCACGATGAACTGTTTGTTTATTTTATAGCGGTCAAGTCAATGGCTCTGTACCAAATCCTACAGAGCTGCCTTGCTGTCTGCCAATACATACTGTAGGCTGCTGCATAAACCTTTGTGTGTCAGACAGTTAGCACCCCTCTTCAGTTAGCATCCTAGCATATGTATATCTTATTATTTCTGCCATCAGTCATTGTAATATATTTTTTTTAATTGACACTTTGCCTTTGAATGAAGAGACCTTAATGATAAAAGAAGGCATTTCCAGAATGAACTGTCATATGTTCAGTGAAAACAAATCCAAAATGGCATACTTGTGCCATATTTGTGTTTATCTATTTTTATGCTTATTAGAGCATCGTGCTCTGCTTTGTGACTGATAGGCTGATCATTAGCTACATGCTAAAGTCTCTTTCAGTTACAATCAAGTCTCCCATGTGGCGTTACTGCATGTAAAGTGTTTCATATCAGTTGCTTTCCAGGAGGTTTCATCTAGGTTAGGATGCTGAGGAGAAAATAGCTCTCTTTTTGAAGTGCTTAGTCGTACTAGATGTGCACTTGTAGTGAACTTCAAATCTTAAAAGTACATTTCTGAACACTGAAGACACAGTACTATAAAGAAGCATGCTTATTTTGATGTGTTGACTAAAATACAAGTAAAGTAGTTTCAGTAGAAATGACAATCGAGTTTAAATACATGACAGTTTCAATATGAATGGCATTAAAGTATATTTTAGTTTACTAGAAATGCCTGTCAGTGCATTCATTAGTATACTGTTCAAGTGTAATAAAAGTAATTATGAAATTACATGTACAGTATTACATATAAAGTCCTCCTTAAGTGGGTCAAAACAAAACCTTGAAAGTTAATATAACTGAATGTAATATTAATTTTAAATTATAATACAATAAAAATCACATTAATTTAAGTGTCTAAAATCATTACATTTAGTTCACACTTAATAATGTTATTTTCAAGTATTATTTCCGTAATAAGCATGCTAAAGTGAAATTCTTTTTCACAAGGGTCTGAGAAGGCAAAATCAGCAAGGCACTATCTTAAAAAAAAAAAGCCAACATGTTTTATAAAATGTCATCTATCTATGACACAACCTACAATTTCTTGACATAATCATATTACATAATCAGACTCCCAAAATGTTGTACTTGTAATTAGCTTATATTATGTATTAAAATGCTCATATACAGTTAAAGTTCAGATACAGTTACTTTTTTTATGGATTACATGATAAATTATTCATACACTGAGAAAAAAAATACTAAATTTTTTTAAGGTAAGTGGTTGCAAACAATTTATTTTAGCCACATTTAAATAAATAAATGTTGAAAGTTAGTCAACTAAATTTGTTTATTTAAATGTAGATAAAATAAATTGACTGCAACCACTTACCTTATTTTTTTATTTTTTTAGTAAATTCGATTAATCTTTTTTTTTTTCTTTTTTTTTTTTTTCAGTGTACAATGGCAGTAAACCTGAAAACCTGTAATACTTTGACCATGTCATTTCATGTTTAGTATTGTTTGTTCGTGTGATGCAGGGGTTCCCAAACTTTTTGTCGGTCAAACTCCTTTGACCTAAAATATTAGCTTGAAGTCCTCCTGAGACTAAAGTTAATATTTCAATCATTTTCAATCATTTAATGACACATTTGTGTGTATATATTTCTCTAATGTTGGTTAATGGTCACATTGATATACAGGTAAACAAATAAAATATTTCAAATGTTAAAAAACGGCCATAAATTAGGTCATATGTAGTCTAACAATAATCCAAAAGTAGTCAGACTACATTACCTAAAATCTAAATTGCATAACTGAGTAAAATTTTCATCATGCAATTTGTAATCAGTAACAGATTGGAATTTGTAAGTAATCTGCATTGCCTCTTGGAAGGAAGTTTAATACGTTTTATGTGGATTGTTTCAATCAAGATGTTTTTGCACCTAAAACTTATCATTTTCTTTTCTAACTAAAATTAGCCTGTCTAGGTTCTGGATATCTGGTTGTATAAATATTTAAATCATTAATGTAGCTCTGTCTACATGTAGGTTTTTCGAAAATTCAGTCTGCTTATTCACCAAATAAAAAGTGAAATAAAAATAACAAAGCGAATAAGGGCAAAGGAAGATGCAGGGCAGAGGAAATCCATAATTTAAGAGGCTGAGAAGCATCCATAAACAGCCCTGCCTGTCTCAGTGCATTTTTCCATGAACAATTGCTGGAATAATCGCACCTCATAAGCCAAGATCACAGAAGAGGCTGATGCAAACCAGACAAATGCATATCAATAATTAGTGCTGGTCGGGAAGTCCAGCCGAGACAGACCAGGACACTGCTTTTATCTAGCAGCAGGAGGAGGGGCACTAAAATGATAGTCATGGCTTTGTGACACGCACAGCACACTGAATCATTTGAACAGTATGGAAGGGTAGATATGAACGGTATAATACACAGTACAGAAGGGAAGAAAGGGAAACAGAGTGAGAAGAAAAAAAAGTGAGATTGTCAGGTTAATTTAGTGTGATTAATTAAAATATATATATATATATATTATTTTAAAACATTTATAACATATACATTTATTGTGATTGCATTTTTATTAAAAATCCAATAATTATATTTGTTTATTTGTCTATATTCTTTATTTTATTTATTTATAAATCTGTGAACAGTAATATACAGTATGGAATGTCTGAAAGGGATTATTTATTTATTTATTTATTTGTTTATTTATTCATTCATTCATTCATTCATTCATTCATTCATTCATTCCTATATACATACATACATTACGGAAGGAAAGAGGAAAAGTGCGGAAGATAAAAATTGAAGTTGTCAGTTTAATTTAGTCTGATTATTTAAAACATATTATTTTGAAAATAATAATAATAGGATTTAGTATGATTGCATTTTTAATTAAAATGCAATTATTTACATTTGTATATTGTTTATACATTTTATCAATTTATTTAATCATCTATAAACTTTATAATATGTAAGGGAAGAGTCTTATTTATTATTTTATTTATTTATGAAAAGTATAATATACAGTATGGAAGGAAAGAGAGGGAAACAGTGAGAAAAATAAAATGAAAGGTTTTCAGTTTAATTTAGTGTAATATATTATTATTATTATAATTACAACATGTATTTCTTTATTCCTGCATTTGCTCAAATAAAATTAAAATATGTATTTAATTTTACATTTATTTTAATTGCATTTTATTTGTTAAAGGGGTCATCTGATGCCCATTTTCCACAAGTTGATATGATTCTTTAGGGTCTTAATGGAAAGTCTATAACATATTTTGGTTAAAATGTCTCAATGGTGGTGTAAAAACACCTGTTTTACCCTGTCAAAATCAGCTCTGTTTTCAGCGAGCTGTTTTTTAGTCCATGTTGCTTTAAATGCTAATGAGCTCTGCTGACCCCGCCCCTCTCTTCCATGGGGTGATGAGCCATTCTCATGAGACTGTTTACTTTAGCCGCGAAACTGGCTAACTAGCAGTTATTAGGAAAAGTGATTTGCAAAGATTCATAAAAACCCTTAGACTTAGTTCACACTGCAGGCTAAAGTGGCCCAAATCTGACTTTTTTGCCCAAATGTGACCCATATCTGATTTTCTTATGACAGTCTGAACAGCACACATCCAATTTTTTCAAATCAGGCCCAGGCCACTTTCATATGTGGTCCTCAATCGGATACATATCCGATGTTTTGCAAAGCGACTTCAGTCTGAACGGCCATGTCGCATTTCATGCGATTTTTACATCATTGAAATGCGACAGACATCACAATTCTGCACTGGAGGATGCGTGAAGATTAACATCACAATGGCAGACAATATATAGACAATACTATCACTTCTTTATTAAGGCTCCGACTGCACATTAACATAAAAAATGCTAAACACACGCGAACACGAGCAGCATCCATTTTTATTTCCGCAAACACAGTGCGCTGCGTCTGATGTCACGTCTTGTCTTCCCCTGCACCGGAGTCGGACAGCTCTCAGCTCACTCAGGGCAGGTCTAAGGTAAGACGGCCTTGTCAATCAACTATCGTGGGAGCGGTCTGTACAGAACTACGTCAATTTGACAGGAATCTCAGAACAGCCTGATTTGAGAAAGGGGATTTTAAAACAGGGATTTAAAAAAAAACACTGGGTGGACTTTTATCATTATAGGATGGATGTGTACACACACCTCCAACACACATTTATGTTCAAACAACTTGTAAAGTGAATTTTGCATCCGATGACCCCTTTAAAAAAATATATGTATTTGTTGTCAGATTAATTTAGTGTGATTAAAATATATACACGACACACACACAATTACTTTTTTCCAGCAAATATTGATGTAGGCTGTTAATTATTATTTATTTGGTTACTTGATCACCATATCATATAATTAATTCCGTTGGGCTTTTCCAGTTAATTCAGTTTAAGCCCCAAAATGCCACACATTGTGGGATATCTCTGCTGCTTATGTTTGGGCTCATCTCTAAACAGTGCTTACAAACAACCAAAAACATGCTAACTCCATCTTGTGAAGCATGAATGCTGCTGACAAAATCTGTCTGTGGAAAGCAGAATTTTTCTCTTTTTCCAGCCTCCGTTTCATCCTCTTTTCCCATGTTCAGCACTTCTAAGCCTACCCTTGGGTCTCAGTCACAGCAAACTGACCATCAAAGCCCAATGTCCGCACTTGGGGAAACAATCCAAGCCGTGGTCTGTGAAGGCAGAAGCCTGTCTTTGGATCCGGGACTGATGGCTAGCATCACCAGAGTAACTGGACCAGCACAGCGAGAGCGAGAGGCTTTGATCTGTCATCCGAACGGTTCCAGGAGACTCAGCCACTGTAAAGAACATGGATAATGTGGTTACCAAAACCCCTTCTAGACACCTCTCCCTCACAAGCTGACACCAGGATCAGGGACAAAATGTGTTGTGAAGGCAAACAGACAACAGGATTTTCTTTTCTGAATGTGTCAGCAGCAGCCAGAGATGGGAGGGCTTTAGAATCGTATTCTTGGAGAAATTACTAATTAATTACAAAAATGTAATCAGCAACCCAATCCAAATATCACAAATAAAGCCCATTTCACACTCACAGCATGCATAAGCAGCAAATACAGTATGTGGCGCTACAGCAAGACTGCAACAGCAGGCTTGTGTTGTGTTCACATTGTTTATTTTTCATATAGAACTGCAGGGAATTAAAGTGAGTTCTAGGTGACTATTTTTATGTTAATTAATATTCATGTAGCCGAAACCCCAAAGTGGATCTAAAAATTGCTTATTTTTTTTGGAATCAGTGTATTTCTGACAGTGTTTTTCTATTTGAAAAACAGTAGACAAAAAGTGCCCAGATGACCTACTGCTTCTGCTGAGATTCTGGAGTGCACATTTAATGGACACTTTACTATCCCATAAGGCGAGGGGAATGGTAGTAAAGCGACTGAACCGATGCTGGCAGTCCATATGACAATAACAACAAGAAAAATGTAGTCTGAATTTCATTCAAACTTTCCTTATAGAATGTATATTTTTGATGGTCATGCAGTAAACTGAAATTCAAATGTAGTACCTACATTGGAGAAAGGAACACTAGACTTTTCACATAAATTATGATTATGGAGCAAATACTGATGAATAAAAGTGTTTTCGTTGCATAATACTATGCAACTGTGCATAATACTATGAAACACAGTTTTGTTGCATAATACTATGTTATAACCTCAAAACACTTTTACCATAGTGTGTGATTTGTAAACTAATACATTTTAACATTCACATCACATAATTCGCTCCATATGTATGGCTTTACTGACATAGTAAACTTGCTCGATAGCTCACCTGATACAGTATTGCACTTGCGATGCACAGCGCTTCTGTGAAACACGAGACAATAAAAGAACTCAAAGACTTGTAGAAGCAATTGCATTGTTGCTTTAGCAAATGAGTGTTTTGTTTTGTTTTGTTTTGTTTTGTTATTTGTTAAGTTTAGGGTTGGGTTTAGTGTTGGTGGTATGTTAATTTCAAATGCAACATTTATTTTCTGAACATGCCAAGATACCTAAAACAAAGTAATAAAACATTGCCACAGTAACGTTTAACTATGCCAGACACTGGACATTTCACTTGATAAGCAACACAATATCATTCTGCGACCATTTTACATCGACATCCACTGTGATGTTTAATTATGAAGCCCCACACATGACATACAGGGGAAGAAAAAAAAGTAAATTGTGCTCGATATAATAATTTGTTCCTTCATTTTAAGTAAATTGTGCACAATATATAATAATTTGTTCCCTCTCTTTAACAAATCGTGTGCACAAAATAATAATTTGTGCCCTCATTTTTGTGTGCATAATTTGTTGTACTCATAAACCGATGTAGATTCCATGCAACAGAGCAAGGCTTTTGAGAATGTCTCTATAATTCATTCCCAACTCAAAATAAAACCCAATTAAAGTGTATCTGTCCATAACACAACACAACACAAAACAAAACAACACAACATAACATAACATAACATAACATAACATAACATAACATAACATAACATAACATAACATACCATGAATTAATCTGAATTAATTAATCTGCACAATTTACTTAAAGCGAGGGAACTAATAATTATATTGAGGACACGATTTACTTAAACCGAGGGAGCGAATTAGTAAATTACGTGCACTAAATTTACTTTTTTGTTTTACTTTTTACATGTGCGTGCCTTCATATTTAATAAACCTGCATCTACAATGAAGAAAAAAAAAAAGTCACCCGAAATGTGCAGCAAAAGAAAAAAAGAGTCACTCTTTTCTAATGAGCCTGGTTTGCTTTATACAGTACCTCACAGTTCACTGCGCTACACTGTGTCTGGTGTTTTTGCATTCCAGTGTGCTGCTTTCCCATTGTTTTGCTTTGTAACAATGTGTTAAATGAAATTTAAAAAAAAAGTTTTTTTAAAAGTTCTTGACACAACCTTCTAATAACTCTGCACTCATTTATTAGACAAAAGACACAAGATGCCGTGCATCAGTCAAAGACAACCGTTTTTTTATTTTATTTTTTAAGGGAGGTAAAATCTTAACTTGTCAGTGCAATATTATGTATATTTTATGCTTTTATGATTGATAATATGAATGTAAATCTGCATTTTAAATCAGTAATGTTGCAGTGATATCACTTAATTTTACTGTGTCCTTGTTACAGTGTAATTATACATTTAGTACTGAGTAATATTAATTAACTAAATGTAAATGGTTATTGCATTTAATTATACATAATTTATTGTTATTATTATACTAAGTGCATGTAACAAAGACAGTTTTAATGTTTTAATAAAAAAAAGTCACATAATGAATCAGTAAATAAATCTGATTGAGTCAAATCAAGTTTAGCTTCTATTATCATGCTATGATAATAGCAGTGATCTGTTTTTGTATGTCATTGTATGTAATAGATATTTGTATCCTGATTATACAACATTACGTGTTCTGTTACATACAGTACACATATTCCCTCCTCACTCAATACCTGATTTTTTATAACCTATGTTCTTTATATAGGAGGAATTGCTTTCCTGTTTCCCTGATTAGTGCTTTATTAAATAATCATATTTTAATGTTGCCATGGACATATCTGTTTTGAAACACAGTATCCCCCTTCAGCCCTTATATCACTGTGGCTCATTCGCTACTCAGTTTCACAGGATGCATTATCTTTGAAACGCTGGACCGCACAGATGTCTGCTGATGGAGAATGATTCATACTTGAACTGGGACATAATGCAAAGAGCACTTCCTTGATTATACGGCCATCAGGGAACACATCCCAGCACAGGCTGGTGGCTAATGCAGCCCAGCTGTATTATTGAATCAATTGCATATGCTGGTTTGAGAGAATCTAATGGTGTCCTCTTGGAAATGTGGGTAGCGATCCACTTTTCCACAAACATATATGTTGTGTGAACTTGTGTTAGCTCAAGAACAAGTGCCTGTTTTATGTGATCTAAATGAGACAGGAAGCATCCTCATTTAAAAAAAAATCAGCCTGACTCAACTGATTCATTAATAAGAACAGGTTTGTTTGTTTGTTCATGAATCAGACTTCTCCTCAGTGCCTGTATCATTTTATATTAAAGCCATTAAAGCCCAAATTAAACTAGAAGCATGCATGCCAGATCCACGTCATGTTCAGCAGCGGCAGCTCTTAAAGTAATAGCAGCCAAATAACCTAATATCCCAGCTGCTGTGATGTCTGTTAATCAAAGAAAAAACAAGAATAAAGAGGAAATCAATTTGTGTAGCTTGAATGGTTCATCTGTATTTAATTTAGAATTTAGTGTTTGATAACTTCTGTATATTTCCAACTTGCTGAAGGGCACAGGTGAATATGACATTTATTATAATGGGTTTGTGTGAAGATTGTTTTAAGTTCACTTAAATTAGAAGTTGTTTTTCAGAGTCTAATAAATGTTAAAATTGATAGCTCTCAATTATACTGTAGTGTTAAATATACATTTATATTATAAATGGTTATATATTACGGAAAAAAAATAACAATTTCTTAGAGATAACAGTAGTATTTGTATCAGTGATACTTTCCTTCAGTCATGAAAAATGTAATTAAACAAATATAAAAAATATGTTTTAATATAAAAATATTATTAAATTATATTAAATATTAAATTATTGCAATTTTTTTGCTTGAAAACTTTGATGTTAGGTGGGATTAATCACGATTAATTTCAGAAAAAAGTGCAATTAATTAGTTATTTTTCAATCGATTGACAGCAGTAGTTATGACATATTGTTACCTGAACCTCGCCTTGTCATAAAAACTCAATAATAAAAAATAAAAAAACATCTTGAGACCATGCATTTTTCCCATTCCACTGCTCCGTGTCTTACAATGCAAAAATGTTTTTAAATTGTTTGAACGTAATCATGCTAGACTGATGTGATGTCCATTGTACTCATGTCTCACAAATTTTGAAATGTCATGACATGCCAGTCTAAAAAAATGCTACACTCGAGTTTAACTTAAAAAAAGTTGTTTAATTAATTAATTAATTTACTTACTTACTTTATTTTATTTTATTTTTATTCTGCCCTGCATATTTTAAACACAAAAACAACATATGTTTGAATAGAGTCTAAGAATTTGCTAATTCATCACATGAACTCTTTTTATGGTGTGTTTTTTCATTGTTGGTCATTATTGTTTGAAAAAGAAAATATATACAGTATACAGCATTTTACTGAAAACAAAATAACAGTCAACACCACAAGCATGTATTAATAGGGGTTAAATAAAATAGAAATATTTTTTTTTTTAGATAGATCCTTGAAAGAACAACCTCAGGTTCAGTACTGACACACTTTTATAGCATACAGTATCTCATAAGGCTACACAATACAGCAGCAGCCAGGAATAAATCAATAAAACAATGAATACATACAGTATTGTGCACTTTGCCGCCTCACAATGCCTTACACATTTTTTTTTTTCTATCCATTGATTGACTTTGCTGCACTCTGTGTTTAAACACGCCGTGACCCCCATCATGACTTCCATCATTTGTCTACCTGCTGACCCATGACAGCAGACACAGACACAGATGTCTGCACTCTTAGGCAGACGTCCTCCTTTCTTATTCACAGTCATGGAGCAAGGTTGACTGTAGGCAAGAAAGAGACGTTTTAACCTTCATGGCTGGGTGAGCAGGGAGGCTATCACCGCAAGACTCCGTTTATTTCCAGGCACGTGTCCCTGTCCTGTTGCTGCGCCCTCCAAACATGCCCCAGATAAGCCAGCAGGAGCTTGGCGGAGACAGAGAGAGACCTAATCCAATTCAACAACAGGGTGGTGAGAAGGTCGCTCTGGGAGTTAATTGTGGTGCTGACAAGTTACATGAGCTTCTTCAAATGGACAAGAGGGAGAGCGGGAGTGAAGTATATTTGTATATGCATCACTTGCATTTGCACTTGGTTCGCAGACAAAGGGATCTCTATCCAAACCAAATGCAAATAAAAATGCAATAAGAAATAAAAGGTATATTCACACCATGACTTCTGTACAGTAGGTGGAGCTAATTAACAAATTGACTACAGTAGGACAGATGATATGCACAACTTTCAGGGATGTCCGTGTGAATGTATGTTAATATTGATGCATTTAATGTTGCCGAACACTCTATTCTGGGTGATTTCTATAGAATTAAATAGCCAGAAGCATTAAAATGGTGTATTAGTAAGTTACAAATTAATTATTTTTACTTATTATAAATTAATAATTATATATAATTGTTAATTAATTGTTAATAAAAAATACATGTATTAATAATTATTTATAATTGTATTTTTGAATGCATTTAAATAATTATTTAAATTATTTATTGTTCTGTTTCTATTTATTAGTATATTAAAAAAATAACTGTATTATTTTTTTATATCTTATTATATTTACTAATTCAAAGTAATGTTGTTTATAATTATTAAATAAAAACCCAAATAGTGCCTTTCAAGAAAATGAAAATTTATATACTACATATTTATTAATTGTTGATGTTGTTGTTTGATGCTATTGTGTGTGTGTACTGTATATATATATATATATATATATATATATATATATATATATATATATAGATAGATAGATAGATAGATAGATAGAAAGCTAGACAGATCTATCTATCTATCTATCTATCTATCTATCTATCTATCTATCTATCTATCATCTATCTATCTATCTATCTGTATGGACTTGCATATTTACTAAAGGTGTTTTTTGATGATCACACATAAAACAATAAAAACAAACAACAAAAACAATAAATATATAATATATTGCAAATAACAGTCACAAAAAATATTTAGTCTTAGTGTAAATTGGGCCATATCTAGCCAGGACTAAGCCCTTTCATTTAATTTCAGTGTATATTAATTCAGTTTAAGGAATTAACTATAATTCAGGTCAAGTGTTATCATTATTCTGGGTTTATAATATTTTTATTTCATTCAAGCAATGAATTAAATTATTTCATAGTATTTGGTGATATAAAATCCATTCAGCCATTGCTGTGCTATATAAATTAACCGAGCAGAAGAGTGAACCTCAGTGCTACACTAAATCTAACTCAACTCCTTCCTCCGCTCAAAAAGAAAAAAAAAAAAAAAAAAGTTTAGGACCTCATTTAAAATCTATATTTCTGTGCAAACGTATTAGCAAATATGCATTGAAAAAATATGAAACCAAGGCAGTATATAATCATTTTCAATTTATGATTTATTGTTTATTAAATATGACAATCACACATGGCATTTTTAAAAAATAATCAAATAAAAACATACAACAGCAAAAAAAAAAGAAAAGAAAAATGCCCCGAAACTGTGTATTAAAGTGTCTCTAGCTGTGTTCAAAAACACATGGTAGAATGCTTTCAAATGTTTACACGCTTTAGTTATTGTCACATTTTTATGCTTTGCTCATGTTGAGCATCAATCAAAGAAAACAAAATCTAGTGGACATGTAATGTTTGATTGCACACTAGCGGCAGTACGGAAGGATGGGAGGAGGTAATCGAGAACGCTATGAGAGAAGTAATTATGAACTCAGACTCAATCTATGTGTTTAGGAAATGAACAACTGAGCGGCACTGACAACAGGACCTGTGACACAAAGCTCTTCAGCATCATTACTCCAGTCTTCAGTGTCACATGATCCTTCAGAAATCATTCTAATATGCTGATATGATGCTCAGTTATTATCAATTATTACTGGTGTTCAGTTATTTATAATGGTTCTTATAATTTTTGAATGGTAGTGTATTGTGGTTTCCACAAAAACAGTACAGTTTACAACATTGATAATAACTAGAAATGTTTTCGAGCAGCAAATCAGCATATTAGATTGATTACTAAAGGATCATGTGACACTGGAGACTGGGGTAATGATGCTGAAAATAATATTTCACAATATTACTGCAGTTTTTCTCAAATAAATGCAGCCTTGGTGTGTATAAGAGACTTCTTTCTCAATATTAAAATATTATTTAAAAAAAATATGCTACAGTATATAGCATATTTTGAGAAACTCTGCAGTGAGGAATGTCCAGTATCTCTGAACTAATAATTAGTATTGTTTCTCACGCTATTCCACTGGGAACCGAAAAACGCTGATTGTTTATGACGAGAAGGAAAAGCATCATGTTGCTGATTGAGGAAATCTTGAAAACATGCCAATGGTAAACACACAACCTGAAGGAGGCAGAGTCAACAGCAGCAGATGTGTGGGCTGTCGTGGAAGGCTTCCTGATGAACAGAAATAAAGCAAACATATTTTCTTGTGTGAGGATCATTTTGGAAATGCCATAAATGTACTGTTGGGGAAGAAACTAGCTGTGGTTGCCATGCCAACAGGTTAAGAGAAGCACCTGCTACCTGCAGTCGCCGTCGAAATCCCCGCAGACCTGGGCTATCATTTTCAGCCTGCCTATCCCATTTGATTAAAGGCTGTTGTGGGCCTAACACCGCACGCCTTGCATCTCCCTCTTGTTGTGGTTGCAAAATTACCCCGGACTTCATTAAGTGGCTCATTACCTGCTGTCAAAGCTATCAGAGAGTCGGATTCTGTTCCAGTCTCTGTTCCTTTCTCTTTCCAGCCTAATCAGATGCTTCACATGACAGGAACATGAGCTCCTGCTTGGTCCAGCTCTGTGGATGTCGTGTAGGAAAACTGGATGGCTGTAGTCATGCTAAAGCCACAAAAAATAAACACACAAGTGAAAAACACTATCTACTGTATGTGTGGAAGTCCATTTCCGCCACAAGATTGAAACTCGCAATTGAGAGTTAAAAAGTCAGAATTGACCCTTCACAGGGAGTTTGATTGAAAGCCGATCTGAACAATCATTACTCGAAGCTGCAATTTTGTCCGACTAACAATTCAGATAAGAGAGTAGATTAACTTCGGTGGACTTCAACTTGAAAAAGGTTGTGTTGATGTCTTTTCGAGGTTTAAACAAGATACCTTCTGATGTTTATTCATGCTTATTTTGTGTTATAACTAGTACAGATGAAGAAATTATTGATTCACTTGCGGCTACAGTGATCTGTCATGACACATTATAGAGCCACAAAATTGTATTTATTGTTTGATTTTCTTTAAAAATGGGAAAATTGTGGATTTGATGAATTTTGTGATGGTCTGATGTATTGGCTAATATAACGATTGTATTACACTCTCTTTAAAATGACATAAATAGACTAATGTCAAAACTACTTATTTATTATTTATTTATTTTTAATGAGTTCAATTATGCACTAAGCAGTGGCTAAATTTACATCTTCATGTCCATGTTAATTTTTTTTTGCCATTTGTAAGCAATCAAGTTATCATTAATAAAGTTGAAGTGTCTGAGCTTAACCAGAGCATATTCCTGAAGGTCTGGTTCACCCTTTAGAAGTATAATTAAATTAAAACATGCATATTTGCATTGAAATTATCACACTCAAAAGTATAATAGAAGTGACTTCAACAAGATTGTTTAACCTCAGAATTGAATTTATTACTAACAGTTGTTCAGTTCAAGTCAGAATCCAGAAGTAGACGATCAGCTGCCTTATTAATATTCAGCTTATATATTGTGGCAATGCCAGTTACCCAGCATGACTAGTTTTCCCTTCTGACTGTCCTTTCTCTTGTTGTGTAATATATATATATATTAGTGCTGTCAAACGATTAAACGTGATTAATCACATCAAAAATAAAAGTTTTTGTTTATGTAATATATGTGTTTGTGTTCTGTATATTTATTATGTATATATATAAATACACACATTTTTGTATGTTTTGAATGTTTGAATGTTATGTATTTACATGTATATATTTATATTTATATAATTTATATTATATATATATTTATTTAAAATACAAGTATAACATATATTTCTTAAATATATGCATGCATGTGTGTGTATTTATATATACATAATAAATATTCACAGCACACACACATATAATATGTAAACAAAAACTTTTATTTTGAATGTGATTAATCGCGATTAATTGTTTGACAGCACTAATATATATATATATTAGTGCTGTCAATCGATTAAAAAATGTAATTGCGTTAATCGCAGTCATGGACTGTGATTAATCATGATTAATCACAAATTTAAAATATTAGGATTTACCTGTAAATGTGTTGAAATAAAGAAATGCATGACAAACTAGTTTAAGGAAACATAACCTTTCACACTTCTGCCAGGTATGAGACATAATCCTTATTATTCTTTTATCATTATTTATTTGTTTTTATTCAGTCATTATCATCCTTTATACTGGCAATAAAACGTTTACCAAGCCCCATCGCTTCAATCCCAGGATACATTTACCCAACTATTATCAAAAGTATTTCTAAATAAATACAACAAAACATTTTCTTGCGAACTTACGTGAAGTATTATGACAAAATGCATTATGAAGAAGAATTGGACCTGTTCTGCAGATGCATTAGAGCTAATATTAGCATCATGCTCCACAGCCATATCATCCTGCAGCCCAAGACCGGTTGCCCACTGAAGCTAAGCAGGGTTGAGCCTGGTCAGTACCTGGATGGGAGACCTCCTGGGAAAACTAGGTTGCTGTTGGAAGAGGTGTTAGTGAGGCCAGCAGGGGGTGCTCACCCTGTGGTATGTGTGGGTCCTAACGCCCCAGTATAGCGACGGGGACACTATACTGTAAAAAGCACCGTCTTTCGGATGAGACGTTAAACCGAGGTCCTGACTCTCTGTGGTCATTAAAAATCCCATGGCACTTCTCGTAAAGAGTAGGGGTGTAACCCCGGTGTCCTGGCCAATTTCCCTCCACTGGCCCTTGTCAATCATGGCCTCCCAATAATCCCCATCAACTTGATTGGCTCTATGACTCTCTCTCCTCTCCACCTGTAGCTGGTGTGTGGTGAGCGCACTGGTGCCGTTGTCCTGTGGCTGCCGTCGCATCATCCAAGTGGATGCTGCACACTGGTGGTGGTTGAGGAGAGACCCCCTATATGATTGTAAAGCGCTTTGGGTGTATGGCAATACACAATAAAAGCGCTATATAAATGCATCATTCATTCATTCATTCATAAGACAATTTATGAGATTAATAGTACACTTTTACTCAGAACTCACTTCAAACCACCATCGAGTGTTTGTAATAACTCCCTTTTGCGATCACATGTGGAATTTGGTCGTTTACTGTTGTTAAAATATGCTATGTATAGCCTTTTATATCTCTGCAAAAATTAGCATTTCAGATGTACACATTAATCTCAAGAAAATCACATACAAACCATATCCTATTGTAATCGTGTGTTTATTATCTTATATAAACTATAGTGGCTGTTTATTTCTGCTGTGTAAAAGTATGCTCTGGCTGAAACTCACATTGTTTGTTATGTTATAACCGCCTCCTCTCCGTTCTTAAGTTGCCAGTTATACATTCCAAGTATAATACACATTAGTAAAATCATTTTTATTTGTCTATATATACATTGGGCGGCCGTGGTAGATTATAAAAGTATCCCAAAAAATGGCAACCCACAGCTCTGTAATTTTTCCCACGACTGTAGTTTCAAAATAGCCCAAAACCGTGACCCTGGCAACACTGTTCGCTGTACCCTCATCACACAAGTGATAGATAACCTTCCACCCTGCGATGACGGAAAGAAGTTGGGGTCAAACCTTATCAAATTATTAATTTGCTTTAAAAAAATATTAACACGTTCAAATTTTTAGATTAAGCGTTAACGCGTTAACGTTGACACCCCTAATATATACTGTATATATATATTTATTTATAGATTACGTGCCTTTGTCTATTAAGTGGTCTTCGTATATATTTTTTATTTTTTTATAATGCAAGGAATCATATAGGCTATATGGAACATTTCCCATTTATAGAACAAAATGCCTCAACAAAATTGAGGTCCCTTTTTCCCCCACAATTTCAACACTACTCCCATGTAGTCCCATCAGATTCCATCTTGTCAGTCTTCTTCGATGGTACGGTGGTTTGGAGACACTGATGCATGGAAAAAAAATCAGATCTATATAGGCAGTTTTGACATGTTGTGTAGAAATGGTAGTGTATAGAGGTTAAATGTTTAGGCAGGTGCACAACGATCAGAAGTCTTTGTGTGAGCACTCTGTTCTTGTATTCAAAATCAAGATTTGCTTTTAAATACTAACAAGCTCAGAACTATTAAAAGGGAGGTATGAAGTATAGTTTGGCCAAAAACAGCAATATATCCTAGGGGCAGGACTCCATTAAATGAATGTAACTAGCCAGACTTTCACTGGGTTAACTTGAGCACTGTTCCAACACACAGTTATCATTAGAGAGCATAAGGAGGCAACTTTCCTAGCCTGCAGCTATTTTCCAGTCTCACATTCAAACACAGTATTCTGTGCAAACTCAGATCTTTCACTGGTGCTTGGAAAGAGTTTAAAGTCTGTACACATGCTTCCTGCAGAGACAACACTTAAACATAAAAAATCAATGTTAAGCTTATCATTGGTGTAGTGCACCTGAAGATAAGGTGGCGCTTCGTTTGTCGAATTGATTGGTTAGATGGCAGAATCTGAATGACTCTGCCCACGGAACGCATTACATGCGCTCTGCAACACAGCAGTTTTTGCAGGGTGGTAAAAAGGCCTGACGTCATGCCTGTTGGTTGTATCTAAACCTTTACCTAGAATATTTCCACAGTATTCTAAATAAAACTAGAGGGAGAAATGCTAAAAATGCCCTCTTTTTGTGAGGACTCTTGAGTCTCAGTTAACCTTATTTGCATAAAAGTACATATGCCTTTGATTTAGTGGTTTGATTAGAGCTAAAATAATCGCCTCAGCTGTTGCACTCAAATGAATACTTGGTAACAAACATATTAACGGTCTCTCTTTACATTGTAAAATATAGTAGTGATCTAGCTGTTCTTTAAAGAATGCATGAGTCGGGTTGTGGAAGTAAACATCCCATTTATTTTCTCCATAGGGGAATTGGATTTGAAAAAATAACGTAGAAACTGTTAAAGACAGTGCTTATGTGAGCTTCGGGGTTGTTAAAAGGATAGATCACCCAAACATTTAAAAGTTGCTGTTATTTTACTCACCCTCAGGCCATCCAAGATGTGGTTGGCTTTTCTCTTCAACAGAACATTAAAGAAGATTTAAGCTGAAACCGTGGTCCTTGGTGATTCACATAATGCAAGTCAGCAGCTGTACGTAAAAAAAAAAAAAAACATATATAAAAGGAACACAAAATTATTGCCCGTGGCTCCTGATGATATATTGAGGTCTTGTGAAGTGAAACAATCAGTGTGTGCAAGAAACACAACATCGTTATCTGTAATTCATAGCCTCATACAAGCAGCCTGGAGTGATGTCTGTTTCTCAAACGAATCATTCTTTTGAACTGGTTATTTTTATTGAACTAGTGAACACAGATCTACAAGTTATTCAATCAAATCTCACTTTTGAACATGACTGATAGTCTCTCCGACTCAACATGAGCCAAAATACCAAAGTATATGATCCCATGATGCTGGTTTTTGTCAACTCATTCGGCGCTCAAGCTATTCCAACAGTCACTGAACCGAGGAAACAGTTCAGACTCGGACCGAAGACCAATGATCCGGTGATATGCACATGCGGGAACCGAGCACTTAAATGAAAGGGCAAAATAAACGTTTTTATGGTTTCTCTTTATGTAAAATGGTGAGCTGATGAAAAAAAGATGATTCACTTTATATGCTTAACAACCATGTTTCACATCATTATTGAGTGCTTTAATAATACAGTACATTTTGATTATGTAAACAAACTAGTGAACTGAACCAGCTGAACCACTGAAATGAACTGTCAGAAAGAACCAGTTTGTGGAAAATAATTGTATTTCGCTGTTGCTTGTGTCAGACCTCTGTCGTGTGTGTCTTGTGTTCCCGCCTCTTGTTTCCATATATGGTTTGTTTCCTGTCCTCGTTTCATGTCATTATTAGTTAATTCAGTTCCAGGTGTGTGTGTGTGATTATGTGTTTATTATCCGGTGTATTTAAGTCCTGTCTTTTGAGTTCCATGTCGTCTGGTCTACTTGTTATTCCCAGTGTTTCTATGTGTCTGCATTGCCCTGTCTTACCTTGATGTCATCATTAAAGACTATTATTTTGAAGTATCTCCTCGTCTGCGTGCTCCTCGTCTCTCCCTGCTGTGTGCACCGTGACAGAAGACCAGACCAAACAGTAAGCGTCGTCCCTTCACCTCGTTTTGTTTTGTTCGTTTTTTCAAGTCTTTGGTTTGTTCCTGAATTTTGTCCCTCATGCCAGCGGTTTGCGGGAGTTTACGCCTCTGTTCGCGGCTCTCCCATCCCGCGGTTCGCGGGAGTTTACGCCGCCGTTCGCGGCTCTCCCATCCCGCGGTTCGCGGGACTTCACACCGCCGTTCGCGGGAGTTGACACCGCCGTTCGCGGCTCAGCCATCCCGCCGTTCGTGGGAGTTCACGCCGCCGTTCGAGGATCAACCAGCCCACCGTTCACAGGAGATGACGACGCCGCCGTCCACGGCTAACCCTAGCCCACCGGCCTGCCACTGAATCAATGCCCGCCGGCCTGCCTCTGACTCAATGCCCGCCGGCCTGCCGCTGACTCAAGCCCGCCGGATTGCCGCTGACTCAAGCCCGCCGGATTGCCGCTGACTCATGCCCGCTGGCCATCGTTGGCGGGGAAAGCCAACTCACCACTTCTTCAGTTCACGCCGCCGTCCGCGGCTCACCGACCCCGCCGTTCGCGAGAGATCACGCCGCCGTCCGTGGGGAAAGCCAACCCACCGTCGGCGGCTGCCTCTAGTTCGCGGGGAAGGCCAACCCGCCGTATGCGGTCACTCGGCCCGCCGCCGGCAGTGGCTTCCTCCAGCCCACCGGCCCCTGCCGTTGGGTGGTCAAGCCAGCCGGTTATGCTTTCGCCAGCCGGTCGTGGCCGTATTTGACCAGACTGTGACCCAAGGTCTTTTTAACTGTGTTTCTGTGTGTTTAGCCCCGGAGGGCTCCTGATACCCCTGAGCTGCCCCATGGATTTTTTTTGGGGGGGGTACAAAGGTCCCGGCTGTAGAGGCCGGGCCGAGGGGCGAGGCCACGGTCACGAGGGTCCACCTGCCTTGGCCTCCTGAGCTCCCTGCTCCACCTTGGCCTCCGTCTGTCTGTTTCGCTCTGGAGGCCCCGTCTTGTGTATGTCTCTGTGTCGGTCCTGTGGGGTCTCCAGAGTGCCCACCCCCCCTCCCTGGTAGTACTGTTACAGCGCGGGACGCGCCTTCCGGGAGGGGGGAGTTATGTCAGACCTCTGTCGTGTGTGTCTTGTGTTCCCGCCTCTTGTTTCCATATATGGTTTGTTTCCTGTCCTCGATTCATGACATTATTAGTTAATTCAGTTCCAGGTGTGTGTGTGATTATGTGTTTATTATCCGGTGTATTTAAGTCCTGTCTTTTGAGTTCCATGTCGTCTGGTCTACTTGTTATTCCCGGTGTTTCTATGTGTCTGCATTGCCCTGTCTTACCTTGATGTTGTCATTAAAGATTATTATATTGAAGTATCTCCTCATCTGCGTGTTCCTCGTCTCTCCCTGCTGTGCGCAACGTGACAGCCTGAGGTTATGGATTGCAGGTAAAAATGTTGTAAATAATGTTTAGTTTCTTGCACAAACCAATCACTTTGATTCATAAGACCTTAACTGAGGTATTAATTTTGTATTCCTCAATTAAATACAGAAAAGTTTTTCCTTCACATTTTTGAAGGTATTAATTTTGTATTCCTTGACTAAAAATTAAAAAGTTTTTTTGGAAAGGTTACACGTGCAGAAGACAATTTTGTCACAACAATCTTCGTTCACATGGATCCGCAAAAAAATATGAAAAGTGCTGTATTATGCCTGCTAGGCCAGTAGATAGCAATGTTTCTTTAGCAATGTAAAGAAACATGCTCCTGTGAACACACCTTCAGTTGCATCTCAATAAATTAGAATGTCGTTAAAGTTTTTTTTGTAACTTATTTCAAAAAGTGAAACTTTCATATAGTTTAGATTCATTACGTGTAAAGTAAGACATTTCAAAAGTTTTTTTTGTTTTAATTTTGATGATTAATTCATGAGCTTACAGAACATGAAAGTCAAAAATCAGTATCTCAAAATATTAGACTATTTACATTTAAGTTTCAATTAATGACCATCCATACAGTATAAATTCTGGGTATCTCTTGTTCTTTGAAACCACAATAATGGGGACGACTGCTGACTTGGCAATGATCCAGAAGACGAACACTGACGCCCTCCACAAAGAGGGTAAGCCACAGAGGGTCATTACTGAAAGGTGTGGCTGTTTACAGAGTGCTGTATCAAAGCATATTAAATGCAAAGTTGACTGGAAGGAAGAATTTGGGTAGGAAAAGGTGCACAAGCAACAGGGATGACCGCAAGCTTGAGAATACAGTCAAGCAAAGCTGATTCAAACACTTGGGAGAGCTTCACAAGGAGTGGACTGTCTTCAGGAAAAGGGCTACCAAGCCACTTCTGAACCAGAGACAATGTCAGAAGCATCTTACCTGGGCTGTGGAGAAAAAGAACTGGACAGTTGCTCAGTGGTACAAAGTCCTCTTTTCAGATGAAAGTAAATTTTGCATTTAATTTGGAAATCAAGGTCTCAGAGTCTGGAGGAAGAGTGGAGAGGCACAGAATCCATGTTGCTTGAAGTCAAGTGTGAAGTTTCCACAGTCAGTGATGATTTGGGCTGCCATGTCATCTGCTGGTGTTGGTCCACTGTGTTTTCTGAAGTCCACAGTCAACGCAGCCATCTACCAGGAAATTTTAGAGCACTTCATGCTTCCTTCTGCTGACAAGCTTTATGGAGATGTTGATTTCATTTTTCAGCAGGACTTGGCACCTGCCCACACTGCCAAAGGTACCAAAAGCTGGTTCACTGAACATGGTGTTACTGTGCTTGATTGGCCAGCAAACTCGCCTGACCTGAACCCCATAGAGAATCTATGGGGTATTGTTAAGAGGAAGATGAGAGACACCAGACCCAACAATGCAGATGACCTGAAGGCCGCTATCAAAGCAACCTGGGCTTCCATACCACCTCAGCAGTGCCACAAACTGATCACCTCCATGCCACGCCGAATTGAGGCAGTAATTAAAGCAAAAGGAGCCCCTACCAAGTTTTGAGTACATATACAATAAATGAACATACTTTCCAGAAGGCCAACAATTCACAAAAAATGTTTTTTTTTTTTTTTATCGGTCTTATGAAGTATTCTAATTTGTTGAGATAGTGAATTTGGTGGGTTTTTGTTAAATGTGAGCCTAAATCGTCAGAATTAAAAGAACCAAAGACTTAAAATACTTCAGTCTGTGTGCATTGAATTTATTTAATACACGAGTTTCACAATTTGAGTTGAATTACTGAAATAAATTAACTTTTCCATGACATTTTAATTTATTGAGATGCACCTGTATAGACAGGACATGTAATACAAATGCCCATGACATCACCGTTGCCACCAATTTACATTTTGTATTCTACAAAGAGATGTCTCTTTTGTATTCTACAAAGACACGAACAGTATCATTTTCAAAAGCTTGCACTTTGGATTTGCATTTTCAAGCACACAAAACTGCATTGTTTAACAGCCAAAACACATAAAACGTTTTCCATTTTTACTTGAAAACAGTGTCATGTAAACGCCCTCTTGACTAGAAACTTCTACTGAATAAGTAGTCTCGCATAGCCAGACCTTCAGACTGACGGCTGAAGGTCTGGAATCAAAATCAGCTTTTATTGGCCAAGGCCCGCCCATGAGGCCGTTTGACCGACATGTCAAACAACCAATCACAGTTCGTTTCGTTCAGCGTCACGTTTCAGGGCATGGAAATGTCGCCACAATAATAAACCGGTGTGTAAAACTCTCTGACATATTTTAAAGATTCTATGCTGCAAACTTTAAATATTTCACATACTTTTGAAAATCCAGCATTTAGTTGATCCTGATAAGCGCTTTTCGTCACAGTTGTAAACATGACGGCTTTCTTCTTTTGTGAGGGGGTTTGGTGTCACGTCATCTTTGTTTCCAGGTGGCACGTTAAAGAATGCGACACACGTCTCCCAGAAATCCTGTATAATTCAACCAATCCAATGACAACTTCAAAAATCCTGAAGTGTTTCCACTTTTGTGTGCCATATGCATCAGACGTTCAGCCAGTGGTCCGTGGGCATGACATCTGAGGCTGAGACTGCTGAATAAGTAATTACTTCGCAACCACTAAAAACGTAGGTTTTATATTGTATGAACGTATGTAGAATAAATGTAACTCAGGCTGCATTTTTACAGTATTTATCTTGTTGCAGAGCTGATTGTTTTGTAAGTTTTTTGGAACATTTTTTTCCTTTAGCAGAATGATAATATACAGCTAAGATTATGAAATAATTAACCTCATCAATATTTTATGTCAACGTATTTATTTATTTGGCGAGTAGCCGTGTTATAAGTGGGATAATACAAAAAAAATTCTGCGCTGAGTGCCTCATAACCCTGTCTGAGTTTATTTTGTGTTAATTACCATACATTATCTTTTACACATAGTCTAAATATTCAAGAACGACAAAATATAGGTTTGTTTTTCTGTTTTATATCACAGTCAGCTAGTTTAACATTAAAGCATTAAAACCCACATGAGGTTCTCCCATTGTAGAATCTGACAGATGAACAATAGTGTATGATGAGCGGATGCTGCACATTAGAAAACAAATTATGGTGTTTAAGTGCCTTTAAAATGCCAGCCCTCTGACAGAGTATGTGTCATTATAATATGTCAGGAAATATTGTGACATATACATACATCTAAACAATGATTGTAACAAAACAGAAATTAGATACTTTCTTACGTACCTCAGCTAGTTCTGAATCAGTTATTTAAACCAAATATTGAAACTCAGTCTTCATTTATCACCATATTTAAAATCATCTGACAGTCCTGCATGAGCAGTTATCATGTAAAGGGTACATTACATGATTTTGCGAATGCTATTTGCATAATCCACATGAGCAGTGAACTGTAAAGTGTAGTACTGGCACAGAGGTGAAATATTATCCACCATGTTTGATCTTTTGCTGTCACGGGATAAAATAAGAACCTTTTAGTCATCTTGATTACAGTTGCACCTATTAGCAGACTGCAGCACTGCAAGAACACGCTCACTGCAATGAATCCGTTCGGTTCAGTCCTTTTATTCCAGCTTTTGCATTTCTCCTAATGCCATACAATCAGTGGACTATAAAATGCTGTTGTAGACCTCCAATATGTTAACTGTTAATTGGGTCCAATAACATAACCAGGGCCAGATTTGGCACAGATGTATTGCTTTGGGGAAATGCTAGCCCTGCTATTCTAGCAAGAGGCAGACTTTCAATAGCTTAGACACAGCTCGCAAAATCATACCTTAAGAATTTACCTCGACTTTTCCAGCTGACTTTTGTGTGGATTAAGGTGGATTTTAGTCATAGACTCTGTGCGTCTCTGCTGTTCTAGTATCTGATTAGGTTAATAGCTGATTATATTGACTGTGTCTGGATATTACTCATTCATACCCCACAGTCACTGATGGGTGTTTTCAAAATGATATAATATTTTTCCAGCTCTTTATTTGGAGTCCCAAAAGGATCCTGAGAGAATTCTGTAGAAATTGTGTGTCTCAGCTCTGAAGTAATGGATTATAAATGTATAATTCTGAGTAAGGCTATAAACGAACCGCTCAGTCTGATACAAATGTTACATAAATCCACAGAAAATGTCGGAAGATATAGAGAGTGTACTTAGGGTAAAATGCTGTTACAGTCAGAAAACTGTCCATTTAATTTGATTTAGAATACATTAGACTGTAAAATGCTGGCATTGATAAATCTTAAAATTATGATTACAGAGCCATTAAAAAAAACCTATAAGCAACTAGATTACAGATTTGTTCCAGTGCAGTTTATCCCATAATCAGAGGTGAGCTTATGTTGTTATGAATTTGTTATCAACTGGAGTATCATGCACAAGCCACAATACTTTAGGAGTAAAACTTTGCATGAAAAAGTTTCCGTGTGCACATTTAACATCAGCTATCAATATCACAGGATAACTAGATGCTAATGTTTTTGTAACCACAGCTAGTTACTAGTTTGCTAACTAGATGGGGCACTAATAATGGCAACCAGCTGCACCACAGGAAAAACTGCTGAAAAACACAGCTTTGTTGACTAATGTGTAATAACATTCATTTTAAAGCCATTTTATGTTAACATTTCAAATAAAACTTTGTCTGTTTTGACACTTTATAGCACTGCTAGTATTGTTGATAACATGATTTAAGACTTGTTTCAAATTTTTCATTAAGACTAAGTTCTGCTAAATTAATACATGCAAATGCATTCAAAATGTTATGCACTCTTACTTCTCATCAGAGAATGCTTCTCACCAAAATAAATAAATGACTAAATGGTTTTCCTGGAAAAGTGCAGATATTTAACAAACGTTTGGCACAGCCATGGCCGTATTATTTTTCTTGATGGCCATGGCGAAGCAGGGAGCTTGGATGGCTCTGGCGATTGAACCATAGTGGCCCTGACCAATGTCCCGAGCATGGCCACTGTGGCTACCAGGATCACGGGTATATAGCCCCCCCAAAAAAATTTCTGGTAGGCGCTCTGGAAGCGTGGACTCTGGGGGGCGCTCTGGAAGTGCGGACTCTGGGGGGGCGCTCTGGCGGCGCTGTCACTCGGGGGCGCTTTGGAAGCGCAATCTCTCGGGGGCGCTCTGGAAGCGCAATCTCTCGGGGGCGCTCTGGAAGCGCAAAGCTGGACGGGACCAGGACAAACTCAGGAGAGCTGGACGGAACCAGCGGGGACTCAGAAGAACTGGACGGGACCAGCGGGGACTCAGAAGAGCTGGACGGGACCAGCAGGAACTCAGAAGAGCCTTGGCGAGGAGCAGGCACAGGAGGGCAATTGCGAGGAGCAGGCACTGGAGGGTACTTGCGAGGAGCAGGCACTGGAGGGCACTTGCGAGGAACGGGTCCTGGGGAGAGGGCAGAAGCCGCGGGTGGCGGCACAATCCTCGCCACGGTAGGCGGAACCATCATCGTCGCAGGCGGTGGAACCATCATTGTCGCGGGCGGCAGAACCATCATCGCTGTGGGCGGACGATCCATCATCGCCGCGGGCGGCGGTATGGGCACAGACTTTGTCGCGGACGCCGGGGACACAGATTTCGCCGCGGGTGGCCGCTGGCTTAGAAAACTGGGAAATAATTTCAGCGCTGACCTGACAGATGTTAATGACGGGTCCAGTACTTTCGCCCTCAGGTCAGCGCTATTGGAGGCCCATTTCTGTGCTCGTGGATACACATACATCGCCGCAAACGGCGGAATCATCATCGTCGCTTCGGGTGACAGAACCATCATCGCCGCGGACGGGACTCCGACTCGGGATCGGAGACTCTCCAGACACCTGAAGACAGTCTCCTGCCAGGTGAGGTTGGAAGTGTCTGGAGTTCCAAAGGCTGATGGAATGTGATCCCGAGCCGGAACAGTGTTCTTAGGGTTTCCCTTCCAGGGAGCTGGCGAGGGTGAGCGGCACAAAAGCCCGCACATAATCCAGTGGCTCCCTGGTGGCCTGAGCCATCAAAATGAACCGCATGTTCATCCATCTTCTCCGATCTTTTGTAACATATACTGGTCAGACCCGAAGGTAAGTAAACCACAGGGGAATTTATTATTGAACAGGAGAGCTTTGGATTAGTGAAGAGAGACTTCGGGTGAGTATGCCAACTCGGAAAAGTTCAATAGGAAGGATCCAATGAGTAACGCTACTTTCCTTGCATTACAGGCATTCATGAAAGCGGAGGAGATGGAGACCAGGATGATGAGGAGCACACACCTCAGCGGGTGATAGGAGCTGGAACTGGATGACACTACTGGAGAAGGAGATAGCAGGTAAGTGAAAGAGGTAGGTAAACTGGAATGTTTAGGGTTACGATACCAAGGGTAGAGTCCACTACATATTTACGAGATCGGACCATGACTGGAGTGAGGTGTGTGCTTAAGTAGAGCTGGGGTGATTGGATGCCAATGACGTGCAGGTGTGTTCAATCAATGATCAAGTGAAACCAGGTGAGGGCGTGCGCTGTACTTGGTGAGGGAACAGGACAGACAGATCCATGACATAAGTAAAGCAAAGATTACTGCAATATGTTTTACAATAAAATAATATTTAAATCCTTAGCCTATACCTAAAAAATTTACATTTAGTATGTTACTCGCCTTTTTTTTAAATGTATTGGCAGTTCTGAATGAAAATTGTTTCAAAGTAAATCGTACAAAAAAGAAAAAAAAAACATCAAACAAGAATGATTGAGTATTCTAAAAATACTGTGTTATAAACAAGAAAACACAAGAATCTCAGAGGCAAGTTTTAGGACTTTAAATTGGTGGTTTTAATGATTTTCTAAAGTTTGCGACACATCCTTTGACCTTGTCAATAAAACACGCTAGTTTGACAGTAAGATGTATTTCTTTTCTTTTTTCTTCTTGAGCTAAATTGGCTCTCTTTTTCACCTGTGACCAACCCTGCAAGTGCATTGGCATTCATTACTGACTCTAGTACGGTCTGAATAACAAACTAATATTGTTGAATTCACACAGGCAATCAGAAGTGATAGGCATCTGGTAACTTAAGGGCTAGTCTGATGTCAAAGAGCTCTGGCATGAGTCACAGGGATTCATTGTTTGCCGCGTTGTTATTCTACATGACTGACGACTTCATTCTGAACGGCATGTAATTAAGAGCAATTACTCATCATGCAATTTAATAAGATCAATCTCAACGCATGTCTGCTGGCCTGAATAGATCAAAAATTGCAATGACTGATGCGTCCAACTGGAATTAGTATTTTTTTATTTTTTTTTCCTGATCATATTTTTCTTCATGTTTTCAATAAAAAAAAAAAAAAAAAAAAAAAAAAAACCTTTCAAATGCATTTCTGAGAAAATCATGTGTCATTATTCTATCCTCAGTTTAAGAGACAACCTCAGCAGAACCGCACGTCTCACTATCTAATGAGACACAGGCTATGCATTAAAGTACTGCACTCTCTCTAATGGTTTATATCAGAGATGAATAAATATTTCTCAGTAAGGGCTTTTGGATGTATCGGTGGCATTGTTTCCACCTCCTCATTACTTTACTATTTTATGGTCAAAGCTGTCAGGTTGTCTCTGATTAGAGTGAATAATACACTCTAAATTGAGTGAACAGCTGGGGAGATTTAAGTTGGTTTTACAAGCTTCCATAATGTACATAATGGGGAATTTCAATTTTAATATACTTTGACATTTTCTATTAAAAGTAAAATAAAAAAAGCTTGTAATGTAACAATATAATTATAATGGAGGTTTTCAAATTATGCCATTTTGAAACCAAGCAGGGATAACATCAAACAATAAATATATTCATATGCAACTGTAGTCAAATATTTTTAGAAGTCATGTAGGTCATTTTATCATATTTTTTATTTTTTTTGTCATCCAAACTCCTTAGACATCAAATACATACTTGAAAACCTCTTGATATTTTAGGTTAATATTTAATATTTAATTTAATATGCACGGTTATGTGATGTTAGTTACTGCTCACATGACATGTAAGTAAACAGATAAAATATTTAATTTAAATGTTTTATTTTGATAGTTTATATTTTGTGTTTCAAAAGCTAGTTATTACGTCAGAAAATTGGCCAATGCCACCAACATAGAAAGTGTTTTTGTCATCATGTGAGCCACACTTATCAAAATGTTTAGATGTTTTCTCACCATGATTGTCAACCGTGGAAATCATTGTTATATACAAAGTTCATGCATGTTCTGCATTTGATGACACTGACTCCTTACTGTAGACTGTACTATAATGTACTAAATGTTAGTGCGTAAAAATGTACTGTACTACACAGAGAAAAATAAAAATAAAAAAAATAAAAAATATATATATATTTATACAGTATTTATTTTATAGAAATGTGCAACATGTAAACTGAAAATTTGCCCATTTTTATTTCTTCATTTTAAATTTCAATTTTATAAAAAAATAATAATAATAAAAAAAAAAAAATAATAATAATAATAATAAAAATCTCGAGTGGCACACATCCCCTGCAATGATCAACTGTGATGTCCTCACAGGCAGCATTCATGGCTTCTAACAGAAACATCTGATTTTGTGATTGATGGTTGTATACTTTCCACCTCAATGCTGAAAAAGACTCTTCTATGGGATTCAGGAATGGGGAGTATGGTGGAGGGAACTCCAGTATTATCATTTCATGTGCAGTAAACCATTCCCTAAAAAATGTTGGTTTGGTGGAAGCTGACGTTATCCCAGATTATAACATAAACTGGCCGATCTGGTCTAACTAAACCTCTTTCTTGTTCTGGTATTAGGTCACAGTAAAGTGTGTTTAGGAAGGCCAAAAGAAGGTGGTATAGGGCCCAATGTGTGGAATATGTGTGCTTACGCCATTCTCTGAAATGGCAGTAATAGTGGCCCCATGTTGACCTGGTGTGCCAATGTTGCCCAATGACATTGCAGCCACATCTCCTGACTTTGGTCAGATTAAACCCAGCCTCGTCCACAAAAAAAACAAGAATGTGGGTTGTTTTGTGTCCTTCAAGCTCCATTATTCTCTATGAAGTAACACAAAAACATTTGCAATAGCTTATTATAGACAAATTTCTAAATCGTTTCTCCTCTTATGGGTATTTAAAGTAAAACTTCAAGAAATATATGCATGCATCTTTAAAGTACAACTTCCTGTACAACATAGGTTAACACCAATGGTTTACCTGAACACATTGATATCGCAGCTCCTTCACTCTTTCACTATTTCTCTCAAATGGCACCGTGTAGAGTTGTTTCATAGTCAGCTGAGGTCTTCTCAAAACTCTGTCAATAGTGGAAATACTGACAGAATTGATATTTGCGAACACATCATTGTCATTTATGACTGAACTTTGGCTTTTGGAATGACTGTTGTTGAGGTTGGATACGGGTGAAGTTAGGGGCAGGTTTGGTGGTATGATTAGGTTTAAGAAGTAGAGGTAGGCTCAAAAGTGCACTTATAGATGTAACTACAGAAATGAATTACACATATAATTGCAAGATGGTATTTTCAATTACACATATACAACCCCAAATCAGAAAAAGTTGGGACAGTATGTAAAACGCAAATAAAAAAAGAAAGTAGTGATTTCTAAATTTACTTTGACTTGTATTTCATTGCAGACAATATGAACACAAAATATTTCATGTTTTGTCTGGTCAACTTCATGTCATTTGTAAATATACATCCTTTCCTGTCATTCAGACCTGCAACACATTCCAAAAAAAGTTGGGACAGTAAAGCATTTACCACTTTGTAATGTTGCCATTCCTTTTCACAACACTTAAAAGACGTTTAGGGACTGAAGACACCAAGTGATGAAGTGTTTCAGGTGTAATTTTGTCCCATTATTCCTGCAAACAAGTCTTAAGGTGGGCAACAGTACGGGGTCTTCGTTGTCGCATTTTGCGCTTCAAAATGCACCACACATTCTCTATTGGAGACAGGTCGGGACTGCAGGCAGGCCAGTCAAGTACCCGTACCCTCTTCCTCCGCAGCCAGGACTTTGTAATGTGTGCAGAATGTGGTTTTGCATTGTCTTGTTGAAATATGCATGGACGTCCCTGGAAAAGATGTCTTCTTGAAGGCAGCATATTGTGCTCCAAAATCTCTATGTACTTTTCAGCATTAATGGTGCCATCACAGAAGTGCAAGTTACCTTTCCCAAGGGCACTGACACAACCCCATACCATGACAGACCCTGGCTTTTGGACTTGTTGCTGGTAACAGTCTCTGACCACAGTACACGTTTCCACTGTGTGATGGTCCATCCCAGATGCCTCCGAGCCCAGAGAAGTCGACGGCGCTTCTGGACACTGTTAACATAGGGCTTCCTTTTGGCACAGTACAGTTTTAACTGGCATTTGTGGATGTAACTACGTATTGTGGTACTTGACAAAGGTTTGCCAAAGTAGTCCTGAGCCCATGTGGTGATATCGCTTATAGATGAATGAAGCTTCTTAATGCAGTGCCGCCTGAGGGATCGGAGATCACTGTTGTTCAGCTTAGGCTTGCGCCCTTGTCCTTTACGCACTGAAATTCCTCCAGATTCCTTGAATCTTTTAATTATGTTATGCACTGTTGAAGGTGAAATATCCAAATCTCTTCCTATCTTTCTTTGAGGAACATTGTTTTTAAACATTTCAATAATTTTCTCACGTATTTGTTGGCAAACTGGCGATCCTCGGCCCATCTTTGCTCCTAAAGGACTAGATCTTTATTGGATGCTGCTTTTGTACCAAATCATAATTACAATCACCTGTTGACATCAACTGTTTCAAATCACATCATTATTTAACCAATTTACCTCATTACTAGCCCTAAATTGCTCCTGTCCCAACTTTTTTTGGAATGTGTTGCAGGTCTGAATGACAGGAAAGGATGCATATTTACAAATGACATGAAGTTGACCAGACAAAACATTAAATATTTTGTGTTCATATTGTCTGCAATGAAATACAAGTCAAAGTAAATTTAGAAATCACTACTTTCTTTTTTTATTTGCGTTTTCCTTACTGTCCCAACTTTTTCTGATTTGGGGTTAATAATTACAAGAAGTGCATTGTAAGAAATTATTAATTTAAAAGCAAATACATAGTAAAGGATAAGTGGGTCCCATTTGCACTCAACTCTAAACATGCCGAGCTTCATTGGATTCTTTGATTCTTATGGACGATCCGTGGTAATAATGTGTCACCTTTGAAGTGGGCTACAGTTTATTTTGGCACGACGGCACTCAATCTTCTGCAGTGGCTGGACTCTTTGATTTGGTTACGCCATTTACCACCTTATCAAACATGTGGGCAGTGGCAGAAGAAATGTTCCGTTGCTCTGATGAAATCCCTGAAAAGTCCAGTTTTCACAAGCTGCCAATAAAAGCAATACATCATGGTAACTGGTAGATATTAAAGTGGCTTTAAGGAAACAGAGAGATCATCTTGCAGGAAAAGTCGGGCAATCAAAAGGGGACCAATTTTCCTCTGCTCAAATGTTGTTTGTTGTTGCACATTTATTCATCAGAGGTGGGGTGTAAATAAAAAATAACATCATGTGTTCATTTTAAGAGAAATATTTCTACCAGTATTGCAGATCACCAACATATGTTGCGTTTGACTTCTAGTGTTCCAACAAGAGCTCTTATAGGGATTGTTCACTCAAAAATAAGTCCATTGTGGAAAAGAAATACACTTTAGCATACTTTTTTTTAAGTAATTGTTTATGCAGATAATATATTGAAAGTAATGAATTGTGAACTGAATATAATATTTTTGGATACTTAATTGCATGTAATTGCAATTAGCCTAAATGAAAATACATTAGTTTAAAATAATATTAAATGTAGCTGAAACTTAGAGCACTTTTATTCAAGTAAAACTTCTTTATATATAATTCCATAATTATTTCTGTCGTCTCTAAATGTGTATTGTGTGTAATGTGTAAAAGTGTAGTGTTAAATGTACTGACAAATATTTGTTAAAGTAAACATTCTTCAATTTTAATTCCATTGAAACCTGTATGTTATGTATTAAAATACAGTACATATATAATT